>PRKT01000160.1:569429-611529 GCA_003671525.1 Saccostrea glomerata | reverse complement strand
GGGGGGGGGGGCTAGTATTTCGAATGGGTGGGTGGGGGCACCGTGGCATCAGGTGAAACATTGATTTTAACCTTACCAACAGAGAATTTTACTGCTAGAAGTGATTAAGCAATCACTCCTATAAATATTAGTAACTATAATTATTTTATAGTAGCTTTAGCTATCTGCATCCCAAAGTGCTTTGAGAATTTTGAATACTAGTACATTTCAAAATCATTTTTCTAAGGCTCGCAAGTAGAGAAATTCTCCTCAACCATGTGCAGAAAATCCTGTGCTGTAAATTGCACAATATTTGCATTACATTAACTGTAGCCTTATGGTCGAAGACTAATTATATTAAAACCATGACGCTATATAATTCTACAACTACATTTACTTGTTACAAAATTCTTTCATTGTTTAGGAGGAATTATTATACCTCTACTGATTTTTCCCTATGTAAAATAAATGATTAGATCTGAACAATTTCCTAGAAATTGCTGTGCATCGGCTAATCCTCATGGGTTAGTTTTTCGAGCTAATCCCTCCTTCAAAAGCTAGTCATGCTAATTCGCGGAACTCCATAATCCTCTAGTTTTTCAATAAATATAAATCGTGACTTTATTCAGTTATGAGAATAATGATTAGTTAATCTGTAAATGAAAAATATTTGTTTTAAATAAGGTGATCTTGACAATTTAAATTTGTATCGGTATAATAAAACAATTAAGTATATCATTGAGGGAGTTAGCAAGATTCCAGTTCCCCTCAACCAGGACTATTTCCCTCGGCACAGCGAAATATAACCTCTCAACATAATCAAGATTTTGAAATATAACATTTACTGCTGCATCTGAATAGCTGAGAGAAAGCCTTTTTGTAATTTAGCCTTGCACACCATATATGATATTGAATTTCTAGAATATCCAATAGACCTGTGGCATTTGGATTAAATCCACAATTAAAGTAATAAGAATACATGAAACACTTGTTTGGCAAGAAAAAAAAAAACATACTATAGCTCTATATGCCATGTAGCAATCACATTTTAACTGTCAATTTACATGATGTGTTTCAATGACTCTGGTGGAAATTCTTATCCGGTTAATCAATTGATGGTGGACTTCTATTTCCTTATGTCTTATTGATCAACAGAAATAGCCATGTATCTTTGACAGTAATGATGCACAAATTTAAATAAGTCCATCCATCACATAGTCACTACATAAAAAGATACATTTCCGAGATTGTGGCCAATTTCTCAGCATTTTCTCGATCTTTGTGTTTTATGTTGTAGAAATTCCCTGAGGAGGGATTCGTCATCAGCTAAGTGTGGTAGAAGGAGGAGAGGGGGATGTTTGAGGGGTCTCGGTGGACCTGATGGAGGAGACTTGTACTTATCAGAGTTTATAGGTATACATCTCTCCCTGATCTACATCAGCATTCATCTCTATCTCTAGTATAATGACTGATTTCTATCTTGGCAGTTAAAGGTATTCAGATTTTATTTCTGACTAAATCATTTGTCATTAAAATCCATCTTACATGACACTGCACTGATTTTTCTGATTGCTGTAGGGTTTAATACTGGTGAGGATATGAACAGACAATACGGAGATGAAACGTCACAACCAGATTTTTTCCTCAGGCATGGTGAGTACCTTAAATGTACGATTAAATATACTATAAAGATATTAATAGATTAACTTATATGTCATTTATTGACATATGTAGCTGCATTGTCATACCTTTAAAATAAGTTTCCTATAAATCTGTACTAAAAAAGTCTTACATTTCTTTTTTTAATGAGAAATCTGAGTAAGAAAATGGGCCTGTTAAGAAGATAGTATAGCTTTTATTATATTTTATTTTACATCACAATGTAGGTAGGATCAGCTATACCTTAACCATTGTTACAAACATGGAAACCAGAACACAAAAAATTTATATATAAAACTAAAGAACTCGTTGACTGAGTTTGAGAGCAACATACAAAGGCCTCAGGCATATAGTTTGGTTCTTGAGTCCAACAAATTGCATGTTTCCTATAAACTGGTCAATGAATGTATTTACTATCTGAAGTGAAAATGTATTTAATCTATAAATTATAAATATTGTATGTAGCACAATGGAAAGGAAGGTTGTTGTGTGTTTGAGGGCAAAGATCATTTCTGGAGGGAGGAATTGTAATGGTTTTGGGCATGGCCATTTGCCTGGATAGCTTAGTTGGTAAAGCACCAGAGTAGAGATGCAGGCCGGGGTCCTGATTTTGATTCCTGGTCCAGCCCTACATTTTTA
Organism: Saccostrea glomerata; assembly: GCA_003671525.1. Classification (NCBI taxonomy): domain Eukaryota; kingdom Metazoa; phylum Mollusca; class Bivalvia; order Ostreida; family Ostreidae; genus Saccostrea; species Saccostrea glomerata. Next base: position 609,252 of record PRKT01000160.1, on the reverse strand, counting down.
GCTCACCTGAGCCGAAGGCTCAAGTGAGCTTTTCTGATTACATTTTGTCCGTTGTCCGTCTGTCTAGCTGTCTGTCTGTCTGTAAACTTTTCACATTTTCGACTTCTTCTCAAGAACCACTGGGTCAACTTTGACCAAACTTGGTACAAAGCATCCTTGGGTGAAGGGGAATTTAAATTGTTAAAATAAAGGGCCAAGTATCCTCACAAGGGGAGATAATCAAGAAAAGACAAAAATAGGATGGGGTCATTTAAATATCTTCTTCTCCAGAACCACTGGGTCAGAAAAGCTGAAACTTATGTGAAAGCACCCTAGGGTAGTGTAGATTCTAAATTGTTAAAATCATGACCCCCTGGGGAAGGGCGGGGCCACAATGGGGAATCAAAATTTTACATAGAAATATGTAGGAAAAATCTTTGAAAATCTTCTTCTCAAGAACCATTGGGCCAGAAAAGCTGAAACTTATGTGGAAGCATCCTGGTATTGTGTAGATTCTAAATTGTTAAAATCATGACCCCTGGGGGAAGGGCGGGGCCACAATGGGGAATCAAAGTTTTACATAGAAATATAGAGGAAAAATCTTTGAAAATTTTCTTCTCAAGAACCACTGGGCCAGAAAAGCTGAAACTTATGTGGAAGCATTCTGGGGTAGTGTAGATTCCAAATTGAAAAAATCATGACCCCGGGGGAATGGCGGGGCCACAATGGGTAATCAAAGTTTTACATAGAAATATGTAGGAAAAATCTTTGAAAATCTTCTTCTCAAGAACCACTGGGCCAAAAAAGCTGAAACTTATATGGAAGTATCTTGGTATAGTGTAGATTCTAAATTGTTAAAATCATGACCCCCGGGGGAAGATCGGGGCCACAATTGGTAATCAAAGTTTTGCATAGAAATATGTAGGAACTAGAGGTACTGTGAGCAATGAGCTCACTAAATGATACCCCCCGCCTCCCATAATGTCCATGTGTTGCTATATATTGTTTTACGGTAATGTGTAAAGAGGAATAACTCATCCTATCAAATGTTATCCAGAAGCTTCTATAAGTGACGTCATATAACATTTAATGGCAATGTCCATGTTTTGCTATGGGAAACCTAAAATACGTGTCGAATAAAAAAGTAAAATAGGAGGTGCACAATGGCAATATGTAATAAAGATTATGTGAAAGTTTCATTAAATTTCACTCAGTAGTATAAGAGGAGTTGCGGATAAGAGATAAAGCTTAACAGACGGACGGACGGACAGACAGACGGAAATCCTGATTACTATATACCCTCCCACTTTTCAAGCGGGGGGTATAAATATCTTTGAAAATCTTCTTCTCAAGAACCACTGGGCCAGAAAAGCTGAAAACTATGTGCACATGGAAGGATCCCTGGGTAGTGAAGATTTCAAAATGTCTAAATTATGATCAGTGGGGTAGGGTGGGGATGCATTATGTATTACAAGGGGGAAATCTGGTAAAGAACAGAATGGTCAAAGCTTCTCAGGTGAGCGATGTTGCCCATGGGCCTCTTGTTTCCTCTCCTGTAATAATTAATGTAATGTGATTGATTGGTGATTGAATCATTGATTTATAGTATGTTGTTATGTCCCAATCAAGAATTTTCACTCATATAAAGAAGTCACCATATATATGTGAAGGGCTACAAATTTAGACCTATAGTCGACATTCGGAGCAATAGTGGAGAGGGATCTTTATCGTGTCAACACCTTCTGTGACATGGGGGCATCAGTTTTCAAGGTCTTGTATGAACGACCTGCAAATTTCACTCCATAGTGCTCAGCACAATTGTTGAGGGAACAAATGCTACCTATTTTTTTATCAACTTAGGTCAGTTACAACTGTGAACCCGCGACATTCCAATCACGGACCAAGCATTCAAACAACCAAGCATCCATGATGGTGATGAAAATTGAATAGAATTAGAATTTAAATTACATTTATTTCCATATATTATATATATTAAAGGAACAAATCAGCTATCTTGAAGCGTCCCGAATAACAAGACTTGACTGTAAATGGCTCTCATTTGTAGCAATGTAAAGGGAATTGTCCACTGATGTCTTCCATATCTAATGAAATCTTTGAACTAGGAATATCACAAAGTTGCAATCATTCTGGCCAAGAGAATACTGTTCAGAAAAAAAAATTAAGCTTGTTTTTAATGAATTGTTTTAAATGTGAACTTGTTTCAAGAGAATTTTCTAAAGCTTGTGAATGTACAGAAATTTGAGGGCATTATGTTAAATGCAAATTACAAAGGAAGGTTTAAAGACTAGATAAACATAAATCCAGACTCCTTAATTACTGCACCTGATATATTATGGTTTTTAGATGGAAACCTTTTTTTTTCGGAGTGTATACCTGTTTTATGTGAAGGTAATTTTTTGGACATTTACCTGTACGGTACCTATATAAAGGTCATGTTCTCACTTCTGGGAGATATTTCTCATCACAAACTTCATGGTAGGTACTGTTGCAGTGGGCATTTAGAACAAGTTGTCTCTCTTGTAATATTTTTTGCCATTTGGCTGCTGTTGAAATTATGGCTTTACATGGACATGAAATGTGGGTGCTGTAACTCTTGTAAAGTGACATTGATGGAAGATGTTGATGTTCAAGCTGTCAATATTTAGTAAAGCCCATTCTCTTGAGAATGGTCTCGTTAGCTCCTTGGAGTTTGATTGTTAACTTAATTGTCTATTGTGGAAGCCAGAGAGTGCTGCCTGCCTCCCCGCTAAGTATTTTCAATAAATCCTGGTCAATTGTTGTTGGTTGGGGTCTTGTAGAAGTATTTTAGTCAAGTGGGCAATAAATGCTGACTCAAAGTTTTATGGAAATAATAAATTTACTGACAACCATTTAGGCCTATTCTTCCAAAATTGCTTCACATTAATTGGTATATACATGTAGACAGAAAAAAAATTTGTAAGCATCACCCAAAAATCAATAGTAAAGTTTATAATTTGGAGGGGGTGGTGCGTCATTCATTTAAATTTCTTAAATAGTCAAATCTTCAAATTAATTCTTCAAAGCAGCATCCTTATAATTTTTGTATTGGTTGGGGTCTTGAGTATATATAATTGGTCTGGGTAGCTCAGTTGGTAGAGCACATGATTAGTGATGTAGGGGCTTGATTAAAAGACATTTCCAGTATCCAGCTATACATTTTTCCCTTTCTTATTACATGTATTAAACTTAATCGTTAATTAACAAAGAAAAGATTTGAGATAATTATGAAATTTCATTATTACTTTTTAAAACAATGATGGAATTCATGTAGTTTTCAACACCACGATTGACTTGAACCTTAAAATTGTAATTTTTTTTCTTCTTCATATATTTTTTATTGTAAAATACCAAATACTCTTTATACAGAATATATCTATGCCTGCATGTTTACTAAAGATGAAAGGAAGATTAAAATACCACATGATAAAGAGACCTGTCTGAAATAATCCATAAATTTTTGTGATATTGGCAGATTTTGATGATCATTTGACAGTTTTCTTTAATCTAGATGCTTTTTTTGTTCCACGGGATAAGCTTTCGTGAAAGGCAGAAGCCATATTAATAATGTATAATGTCTTCTTTTCAGAATTTCAGTAAGATAAAGAAATAAATACAGGAAATATAAGAACTGGAGAAAATTGATCGGTTATTTTCTCTTTCAAACACTCCCTCCTGGAAACTGGTGTATTTTTAAAGTAAATCAAACAAAAAAATGTCACATGAATAAAGTAAACACAGATTGTCATGGAAACTGATGTATTTTGAGGTTAATCAAACAAAAAAATGTCACATGAATAAAGTTAACAAAGATTGTCAATCATTGAAATCTCCATTGCTGAATACAAACATGTACCATATTTCATATGTCTTCTAAGGATTGTCTTGCCCTATAATAAAATTGATACATTAGGCAATTAAAGAATACTTATCTTTATTTTTGAGACAGTTCTGTATAAAAGTCAGTAGAAAATGACAATGCCAAAAAAAATTTTCAATTAAACTTCATGCAATAAATTTTAATTATTAGGTCACATTAAAGACAATATGTTCTGGCAACCAAATTTTTCTTATACTGTCGGCTGAAAAAAATGATTGCCCAACACTAGTATTGGATAATGCAGAGTAGTCACATTGATTCCTAAGAACACTGATATTAAAATATTTATAAGTCGGTCAACTGTACCCTGATCATCATTCGCTATGCCACATCAGTTTGATTTTCACCTTTGGTCAACGTTTACAAAAACTCGATTCCTAAATGTCGATCAACCAGCCAATGTCACCAACTTAATAATCAGTCACATTATCCAGCGATGGGGTATACAATGAGAAACCGATGCCTTTTTGATAAAAATGGCGTGGTTGCCGACTGGACACGTACAGTAATCGGACATTGACTGAGGCCATTTAGCGAATCAGTTGGGGTCATCGGTAGAAAATAAGTTGTAGTTAAAAATCAGCGATGTCTCCACTGATGTTCCACATCGCTCCTCATTGGCAGCCCATCATTAACACATCTTTCAAGGATTGGCTGAGCATCGTAAAGTGTCCGTGGAATCGGAAGTTATTGGGGGGTTGAGTTGTGGGCAACAGACATTGGCCTATCAGTGGTTGATGTTTGACCAAAGATTGGCCCATAGTCCACCAAGGTACAAATGATGTTCACCAATGTACGAGCGATGTAATATACATCGACCGATTACCCTAGAACATCGTTTTATGATTAGCAAATGTATAGCTGGGCCTTTGTAAGTTCGGCTGGCAACCACACCAATTTTATGGAAAAAAAAACATTGGTTGCCCATCATATACCCCATCGCTGGATAATGTGTCTGATAGTTTAAGGACTACTAGGCCTGTGTGAACCAATGTTGGGGCATCGCTCAAACCACGGATTACCACCAGTCTACGGCTACCAGCTGGGAAATGTGACTAAGGCATTAACAAACGGTCTGCCAATGGTCAGACCATGATTGTAGGTTGTTCAATGGACTAATTCAACAACTGCTTTGATAGAAGAAATTGGCCATCAACAATAAACTGCAGACTGTTGTCAGACGGTCTGAAGAATCCCATTTTGCCTCAAACACTGTTGGTCATCTTTTGAAATTGACTGGGACTAACTCTGCCATTGGATTCACAAAACTTGTCAGAATTAGTTGAGAATTCCCTCCCTCTCAAATTTAATGGAGTTCCTTGAAGGACACTGCCACACTATTAGTCATTACAACTGGTTTTTATGTTCTTCCTGGATTTCTTGATAAGATTTAGGGAACAGGGAATATGTAGTTTGGTTCTTAAAATTGCAAGTAAATGTGAGTAAGAAATTTGTTGTACCGGTATGCTAAAGCATTGTATTTATTTAAATCCAGTTAAATGTGAAATAAGTATATACATTAGTTTAAAGATTGACCAAAGAACTAAATGTGTTTATTCAGGGACATTTTGGTAAGTATAACTTTAATTTCTTAACTGCTGATTTCAAAACTTCAAGATCAGGCTACCTTAAAAAGGTACATACAAGTATATCAGTATTTTCAAAAGAACATAAAACTACACCTTAAAGTGTTTTATACCAGAAAAAATTTCATCTCATCTTTTCATTGTTCTTGCAAGTGAAACCAGACACTGGTATAATGAAATAGATGATATCAAGAGAATAAATGCTATTGAAGAATGATATATAAAAGTAATTAATCAGGCATAGGAATGGTGGACAGACGGCCACAATAATCAAGAGATGACTGTCAAATGATTTCATTTCCAATGAATCGGTTTCCAAGATACTGTCAAACTAAAATAGGCCTAATCTCATTTCATCCTCTGTATCTTCAGCAAGATGGTAGATTTTTTTTTCATCCTTCCACTTCCCAGAAAGAGTTCCCCATTCCTGACAGGCAGAAAATTGACCATCATGGATGGTTTGCTTGTCATAATTTAGCTAACTAGAGAGTTTGGGAAACATTCTCACAAGGGAGGTAATCATTGTTACGGAGTAGCAGTTTTCGATACAATTTTGTGTAAAACCAAGAGAAAAAAAACTCTGAAAATGCAGTAGGAAGCAGGAAATAAGTCAAAAGGGGGCCATACATGTGTATGTTAATGATAGTGGCAGAATTTGGATGATAGAGACCCTGTATCAGACAAGGATGTTTAATGAGGAAACAGGTTATCTGTCAAAATTTTATCAAACACTTTCAAAAGCAGTTTTAATTTTTCAGTGCTAGTCCATGAAATTTTTTTATAAACCCTGTTAAATATGTCTTGGAGTAAGATTAAGCAAAGATTTTAGGAGAGTTTGAAGCAATATTTGTTTTGATATTGATATTGACAGTAAATACTGCCTTGGGATTGGTTAGGGAATTAGTCAAGCTGTTACCGTACAGAAGTTAGGTAAGGTCTATGTTGTCTAATTAACTTGAAATATAGGAGTGTATAATGAACTAAGGAATATCTATATTAGGGAAGCAGTGATCAGTGATTGAATATATATGTTTGCAAATTCACTATAGCTTTACAAGTTTAATTGTAAATAATGTTTTAAAAATATCATATAATATTTGGAGAATGAGCATTCAAAGCCAATAATTCAATTGAATAGGCTATAATTTGGCCACCAAGAAACTGAGAATTACTTAATTTGAAAGTTTTTAGCTCAACTGAAGTAAGAGTTATTCCCCTTCACCCTTGTAGCCCCTTAATATTTGGTTGGACACTAGGAGACTTGCTTTGCATGCTGCATCTGACTTAAATTTGCTGAATGAGCAGATTAAATTTTTTTGGAGCAAGTCCATCCCCAACTAATTATGAGCCCTACCTAGACCAAACTTGCATGTATATAAAGATGGATATAAACATGGACACTACCAGACTTGTCGATCTGTACTATACATTTTTCATATGTGTGAAATGGTGAAATTTTTGGAGCAAGTCCACTCTCAATTTGATATAAGCTTTACTTAAACAAAACTTAAAGGGATAATGCATCTAGGGATGCACACTACCAGACCTGCTTTGGATCATAAATCTGACCTACATTTTCCAGATGATTAACCCTACCAAAACCAAACTAGCAATAAGCAATCTGATAATCTAGCAATAGACACTTTAATATATACTGCTTGATCTGACCCACATTTTTCAGATGAATGACCAGAGGCCTGTTCAACAAAGTGAGCACTTGCAAACATTTCTGTTGGAGGTATAAGGAAATTTGGCGAGCCCTCTCAAACGTTCACTTTGTTGAACAGGCCTCTGATTAAAGATTTCCAAGCAAGTCCATTCCAAATCTGCATCTATAAGCCCTCCTTTGATCAAATTTACATGGATGATACACATACTGTAGAAGCACAAATTTTTTCGTGGGGGTAAAATTTTGTTGATTTGTCATCAAAAGTAGTTTCTTGGGCATTTAATTTCATTGTTTTGAATGTAAACATATTCAATATATAGCCATATAAAATTTCGTGTGGGATTTAATTTCATTTATACTTGTTAACAACGAAATTAACTAAATTTAACCCCCCAAGAATATTTGTGCTTTTACAGTATATGGATGCACTTCATACCAGACTTGCTTCAGATACTGGATGTGACCTACATTTTCCAGATGAGTGACCAGGGTTATGTTTACAGAATAGCTTTGTAAATATATGACCTGTACGAGTGTATGAAAGTGACTAAGGTGAGCATTGTTGACCCATGGCCTCAATTTTATAAAAAAAAAAAATAAATGTTGTACAAAACACAGTTTAGGTTGATTGAAATGTCAATGCTAAATACCTTAATCTTAAGTGTAGTTTATAGCTTGTCCTAATAGCAAATTTATTGCAGGATTAAAGCAAAAATCAAACGCTGTCCTGTAATGAGTATGGGATTGATTGTCCTCTATACATTACAGTCCTTCTCTCTCGGGGACCATTAATGAAAGAATTTATTTCTCAGCTTTTGCAAAAACAGAATGTGCCTGCTAGACATTAAGAAATTGTTTTACCAGAAGTCAAGATTTTTTTTTAATGTGTTTCTCATAGATTTAGAAAATAAGAGGTCCACGGGCCACAAAGCTTTGTTTAGACAGCTTACAAAGATACCTTAGTACGTGTAATAACTCAAAATAAAATCCCTTACTTATAAGTACCATGCAAATAAAGATGAGGTGAAGGATGTTAAAAGATTAGGTTAAGTTAAGGATTTTAAAAAATTCTTATCTTTTTTTTTTTTTTTTTTGGCCATTATTCATGTTGAATTGTTTTTTTTTTGGAGGAAATGTCATATCTTGAGAAACTTTTTATTTTACTTTTTTTTACCAATATCAATTCAAAGTAGAAGTGTAATTTGTTTGTTAGAACTTTATTTCTCGTAATTACATGAGACAGTGAGCTCGTGAAAATTTCATTCTCACGCATAATAGTATTCCATAAGATTATATAGAGAAAAAACAATTCATGAAAATAATGTCTCACTAATAAATATTATAGTCAATGCTTATCTCCCAAAAATAAGTTGTCGCAAAAATTTAGTGACCTACAGTATTCAAAAATTTTTAATCCAATGGAGACATAGATACGTCTTGTCTGTGGAGGGCTGCAAATTTTGACCTGTATTCAGTTCTTAGGGCCTATGAGCAGTGAGGGATATTTCTCATGCCTGCACAAAATGCTGTATATGACCTTTTTTCTGAAGGATCAGTCTCTATCTCCCTAGTGGGATTTGAACCCCTAACATAACAAAAATTCGATCCTTTCTCCACAGTGTTAGAGTAAACAGTCTAACCACTGCCCCTCACTGGCAACTAGAGGAGAAGTGATTTCAGTTAACATAAATAGAACTATACATTGCTGGATTTAATGCATCTTTTAAAGACATTATTTTACAAAGAATCAATTTCTGATTTCTTCTTGCATAGTGATGAGGTTTGAATGACATTGTCCTAGCTGCAAATATACATGTAAATCCATTTCCTCTGTCAGAGAAAGGATATGTGACATGGCATTTGATCAAATTTTCCTTCTTTTTTCCAAGTTTGCTCAAATAAATGTAGAAATTGAAATTATAGAGGCATTATATGGAACTCAACCATGAAATGGCATGCGCTTATCCTGCACAGAGATTTTTATTGGCTAAAAATCTTTTTCTAAAATTTTATTGAAAAAATGTCGCACTGTGTTTTTATGGAACATATATATGGGACATAATTAAATTTTTTTATTCAATCAATATTGAAAATCTGGAATTGAATTTTTCTACCCACTCATTTTTTAATTTTGCTCTTTGCCCGAGATCTAGTGTTATGTTAGTATGACAATAAGATGGAGGACTGGAAGCTTCAGTCCAGTTGAGCTAAAATCCTACAGTTAACAATTCCCATTATGTCTGCATTTGATTCTTTTGTTTCTGTCTGATACGGATTGTGAAGCTGATGTGTTTTTTGCCTGATGACAATAATTGCTACACTTCCCTAAACAGCAATTGACTATATAGGTAGAGATTTGTTTGAAATGGGTTTTGTAAATTGAAGTTTGGTTACAAATAGAAGATTAACCATTTGGGAATCCATATCATGTCACCATTTCTTTAATGCCAGTAGGTCAAGTTAGAATACTAGGGGCAAATAAAGTAATTCAGTTGCATCGTCAGACCTTGGCAAGAACTAGGTCTTTGCTATTCGAAATGTTGCAGAAAAGATTGCCTTATATGAAGCCAAATTTTTGCAGATATTAACAAATCTGCTGAAAATGCATTACCCAAAATACTTAAAACTGTTAATACAGACACTTTATAACTGGACTATCTTCTCTTTAAACATTGTACATGTAGGTGATGCGAATGTCAATGCAGTTTATGCCGAACTTGACCCTTTTTTCTTGCCTTGACTTCACTTTTCTAACTTTAAATATGCTTTGCTAAGTTTCAAGGAAACTATCAGATATCTTTATCAAATTTCAGATGCTGATGTATATTGATAAAAGCTATTCAACTGCATTGATATTTATTTACCCCTAACTTTCATTTGACCTTGACATCACTTTTCTTATAAAAGCAAATATCTAAATTTCAAAGAAATATACATTTTTACCAGACCTTGTATGCCCAAATTTGTTCAAAGGCATCAATATTTTTTCCTTTCCTTTCAACTTATTTATTTGTATCAACATTGTTGGACCTTGACCTTTCTTTTGACCTTAACCTCACTTAATTTGTTATTAAATGAAGTTAAAGATACTTACAATACTATATGCTTATACATATTGATGAGAGCATGCAATTCACTTAAAGAGACACTGTGATGCACAAAGGGAAAAATTGACAAATGCAGAATTTTTGCATGACCCGAGTAAATTTTGTTCAATTCCTAAAAGTATTAGGTATCAGAAGAACCTAAAAATTCTTTTTTTTTTAAGTAGAAAAATGAAAGTAAAAATAATTTCAGTATGCCCCATATCGAAAATATTGCTTAATACTTCTTTCTCCCAGTTGTAGAAGAACCTAAAAATTCTTTTTTTTTTTTTAAGTAGAAAAATGAAAGTAAAAATAGTTTCAGTATGCCCCATATCGAAAATATTGCTTAATACTTCTTTCTCCCAGTTGTATGCATGCGCAGAAAAATTGAATTAGTTTCCATAGTTACCATGATCTCAAGAACATAGAACGAATGTAAATAACCAAAAAATTTGATGCAATCTTTTTAAAAAGTTGTCAGAACATATTTTGCACCTTTGCATGTTCCAGTTGAATGTTGTTAAGTTTGAGCTAAAAATAAGAGTGGCGTGACCTTGACATACACGAAACAACAAAACGATAGATACAACCTTTGTTTTTCCAGCACTTATATTGTGCAGTCTTTTCTAGCAATTTAATTGTCATATCTTAGCTATATGCATGTTCTCATAATTTTCATAATTCTTTCTATGTTATAATGCTACAGATATCTGAAAAGAAACCATGATTTTGACTTGTATAGTCACTTTAAGCATCAAATTTTTTTCCCTTTCTTTCTCTGGCTTCAAAATTGTGATAAGCTACAATTCAACGAAAATTTTTCTGATTTTTTATTGAAATATGTGTTTATATATATTTGATGAGAGCAATTCATTTTCAACAAATTTTATCCTTGACCTTTCCATCTTCTTTGGCCTCTTTTTAGCTCACCTGAGCTGAAAGCTCAAGTGAGCTTTTCTGATCACCTGTTGTCCATTGTCCATCTGTCTGTCTGTCTTTCCGTCTGTAAACTTTTCACATTTTCAACTTCTTCTCAAGAACCACTGGGCCAATTTTAACAATACTTGATATAAAACATCCTTGGATGTATGAGAGTTTAAATTATGAAAATGAATTAGGGTCAAGTCCCCAATCAAGATAAGACAAAAATAGGGTGTGGTCATTTAAAAATCTTCTCAAGAACTACTGGGCCAGAAAAGCTGAAACTTATGTGGAAGCATCCTTAGGAAGTGAATGTAGATTCTAAAGTGTTCAAATCATGCCCCCTGGGGGTAGTGCTGGGCTGCAATAAGGAATCCAAGTTTTACATTGAAATATGTAGGGAAAATCGTCAAAAATATATTCCTCTCAAGAACCACTGGGCCAGAAAGAGCTGAAACTTATATGGAAGCATGCTGCGGTTGTGTAGATTCTAAATTGTTCAAATCATGACCCCTGGGGGTAGGGCTGGGCTGCAATAAGGAATCCAAGTTTTACATTGAAATACTGTAGATTGGTAAATACTCACGATGGTTTTAATTTTGCTATGTTCGTGATTTATTAATTTTCTGCGAAATTAAAACCATCGTTAATTTTATTATTAGTTTTTAAAGTATTTAAGTGCTTATATGAAAATTTGAATTAATTTCTAGCAGCATGAAACTAAAACCATCACAATTGGTACTCTTTGAGATTTTGTGAAATTTTAACACTGTGGAATTAAAACGACTTAAAGTATATAGGGAAAATCTTCAAAAATCTTCTTCTCAAAAACCCCTGGGCCAGAAAAGCTGAAAGTTATTTTGAAGCATGCTGGAGTAGTGTAGATTCTGAATTGTCTAAATCATGACCCCCCTGGGTAGAGTGGGGTCACAATAGGTATTACAAGGGGGAGGGGGTCTGGTTAAGAGCAGCATGGCTAAAGTAACTCAGGTGAGCAACGTGGACCATGGGTATATTGTTTTCAATTTTTTTTTCTTCAAATAGTTTCAAAGATTTTTTCAAACAAGTCTTTCAAGTGAGCTTTGCTGATGAGATTTCTTCCATTGTGTTTTTGTCTGTAGTTCATCTGTAAACTTTTCACATTTTCAATTTCTTTTCCAGAACCACTAGACCAATTTAGATTAAACTTGCCTCAAAGCCTTCCTCTGTAAAGTGGATTCAGGAAGGGCAACAATTTCTTTCAATGGTAGAAAGTTAGGAAATAATGAAAGATTGGTGGTATCTTCAAGTTTTACAGAGGAATAACTATAGGAAAACATTTTCAAAAATCTTATTCTTAATTTAAAAACAGCAAAAGCCATGTTTAGTCATATCGATATGGTAGCATTCTTAGGTAGTGTAGTTTGAAAATTGTTCTTATCTTGACCCTTGGGGTAGGCTGGGGCCACAATGCACTATAAGAGTTTACATAAGGATACCCATATATAGTTTTAAAATCTTTCTTTTTTTTTAAATTCTCAAGAACAGCAAAGTCATGTATTATGAGTCACATTGATGTAGAAGTATCTTAGGGTTGCATGTGTAGATTAAAGTTTGATCACATTATGACCCATAAGGGTAGAGTAGGGTCACATCTATAACTTCATATCACCTGAGGTTAAGGTGGGGTCACAATAGGGAATAAATGTTTTGCATAGGAATGAATAATAGAAAAAAAATCTATTGATGAAGATAAAATCAGGTGAACAATATGTCCACGGGCCTTAAACTTTCCAATTCTGAAAGGATATTCGCTCTCCTTTTTCGAAGTATTTGGTGAGAGATGATGGCCATGGGTCTTGTTTTTCTCATTTCCTGTGGAAAGATAGACCACACACAATTTGTATCAACAAAAATCAGAAGTCAAACTTGAGGTAATTTTCTTATAAATATTTAAATATACAGCTACTGATGACCAGTTGTCTTTCTCCTAATTTTCTTTAAATGAGAACTTCCTCTTAAGTAAAGAGATTTTTCGACAGCATATCTGGATCCAAATGTCTCAGAAATGATTCTTGACAGTTAGTGGTTTTATCTGTTAGGTCAATGATCTTTTCACAATTTTCAAACATTTTTTTTAATTAGAAAAATACATTTTTCTCATGAAATGAGCACGTTTTAAAATCTTTGCACTTGAGTTTGACAGTGGTTAATAAAATTGATTCGGTCTTGTATCGGGGCTGGTCCTATAAACGGAGGATGTTCCTTGAGCTCCCAGCCTCAGAATGATTTGTACTCGGCATTAACTTGTGTTAATAAAAGCCCTATTTTTTGTCAGTAATAGATTCCGACAAGTGTTTAACACTCCACACTCTCTCAGGGTAGTGATAACAGAGTAAAAGCACAAGGTTCAATCAATAGTCATCAGGGTTGAATTTTTGAACAGAGCACTTAAATTTTTTATGATTGTCTGGTTACTAACCAAACTTTTTTTTTTCAATTTTTAAGGACAGATCTCCCCATACACATACACACACACAGTGTGTGCCCCCCAAAATTGTCAAAGTTAGCGTAAATCATAGTTTCGTAGAGAAAATGTAAAAATATTTACTCGGTAGACCTCAATTTTACCCTACAATATCTCTAGAATCCAGGAGCTTCCAGGGGCTTTGCCCCCTGGACCCACTGGGGGCCATCTACTTTTGGTGCCCGTCTCTAACTTCAATACCTGGATCCTTGCCTGCACACCCCCTCTCACCTTCACACACACATACCAAGAGTATAATGTAAATCTAGATCATATACACCCTATTAGTATTTTTGAAATTGTTTGGCTATTCTTTAATTTGAAATTTTGTAGCTGTTCATTGTCAGATCATTCAATTTTACCCAAGACCTTGTAGTTTGACCTTATTTTTATGCCCCCATAAACGAAGTTTCAGGGGTTTATAGTTTTTGTCGTGTCCGTCCGCCTGTCTGTCTGTTTGTTTATTTGTCCACAAAAACTTTAACCTTGCCCATAACTTTTGATTTAGTGGAGCCATGACTTTCATATTTCACATGTGTATTCCTTGTGACAAGACCTCCTTGGGTACCACCAAATTTGACCTTTTGACCTTGACCTTGTAGTTTGACCCACTTAAAAATGAAAATTTTAAACTTTTACTTTGGCCATATCTTTTGAACAATAGATACAAGGACATTGATACTTCACATTTCTATTCTTAATGTTGAAAGACCTTTTCATTGGATACCAACAACCTTAACCCTTTGATATTGACCTTGTAAATTACCGTACTTGTGAAAAAACTTTAACCTTGGCCATAACTTTTGAACAGTAAGGTATAGGGCTTTCATACTTCATATATGTAATTCTTGTGAGAAAACCCTTCAATGGATACCAAGTACTTTGACCCTTTGACCTTGACCTTTGAGTTTGACCTATTTTAAAAAAGCAAACCTTGACCATAACTTTTAAAGGGTTAGTGCTAGTGCTTTCATACTTTACATATGTAATCCTTGTGACAAGACCTTTCATTTGATAACAAGAACCAGACCCTTTGACCTTGTCTTTGGAGTTTGACCTACTTTTAACAAAATTTAACCTTGGCCATAACTTCTGAACGGTTAGGGTTAGGGGTTCCATACTCTACATAAGTATTCTATGTGGCAAGACCTTTCATTGGATACCAATTACCTTGATCTTTGGACTTGACCTTGGAGATTTTTGTACTTATTGAAAAAAACTTTAACATTGGCCTACTTTCTCAGTTGTTTTCCAGTGAGATTACCCTACTTTTGGTACCAATTAATCAAATTTGCATTTAAGAAAAGTTTAATCTTTGCTATACAGTAAAACTCGTTTAGTACGAACACGGATATAGCGAATTCACGGATATAGCGAAGTTTTTCTGGGTCCCCGACTAAATTCTTAACAAATCTTTGTAAAACTTTACGGTTATAACGAACTCTGATATAATGAATTTACGGATATAGTGAACTGATTTTGAGTCCCGCTGAGGTAAAATATAATGAAATTTACATCTGTTATTACGAACTTTCAAGGATCTCAAAATTTGATAAATTGACTTGACTTTATTTTATTTTAGAATATATATAAAAATTCAATTCGAAATAAAACCTTGGTTACCGAAGTTTTTTTCCCCTAATATTTACTTCCCTAACATATTTGGTAGTAATACTTGAAGGAAAACATGCATATAGCGAATTCGCTATATATGGTTATGCGAATTCGTTATACGGATATAACGAATTACGGATATAGCGAATTAAATTCACAGGCTCCCAGGACTTCGCTATAACCGAGTTTTACTGTATTGCCATACAGGGGCATCAGTGTTTCACAAACACATCTTGTTTTTTTTAACATTGCTGACATCTTTTGAAAGAGAGATGATAGGGCATTACATGTTTCAAGACCTCTCTGAATACTAGGGATGGGACGATCCACCGGTGCACCGATGCATCACAGTATTCACTTTGACGATATACGGATCGATTTATCTAATTTAGTATCACGATACCTGATCGCATTTTTTTAAATTTCCAAAAATGTCCCGGCTTTAGAATTCGAAATTTTTAGTCCTTTAGTCTGTATCATCAAGACGTTTAAACAATCAGAAATAAAGTACAAACGTCTTGGTGATACAGAATTCAAAATACAAGCGTCAGAATGGCATCAGACACGCCGGATTATGTTAAATCAACAAAAACCCAATGTCAGTAAGTCGGGTTTCTGTTGAATTAGTTTATTTTTATCATCTATAATGTTCCAAATTAAATGTTCTAAAAAAAATTACTAGTTTTATTTGGTTTTAAATGTATCGTGATATGTATCGTATCGCACCTAAGGTATCGTGATATGTATCGGATCGGCTAAGTTCGGTATCGTCCCAGCCCTACTGAATACACTCTTGATGTTGACTTCATGACCTTGACCTTAAAGTTGAAATGTTCTTTTTTATGTTAATTTCATTATGTAAATGAAGTTTTGTAGTGTTCATACGTCTGTCTAACTAGCTGTCTGTCTGTCTATCTGTCCACAAAAACTTTTTAACCTTACCCATAACTTTTGATACAGTGGAGCTATGACCTTCTTTTTTTCACATGTGTATTCCTTATGACAAGACCTTTCTTTTTGTACCAACAAATTTGACCTTTTGATCTTTACCTTGGAGTTTGACCCACTTGTAAACAAAAATTCCAAACTTTTACTTTGGCCAATTCTTTTGAACAGTAGATACAAGGACAATTATACTTCACATATATATTTTTTGTGGAAAGACCTTTCATTGGATACAAACAACCTTGACCTTCTGACCTTTACCTTGGAGATTTTAGTACTTATAAAAAAACTTTTACCTTAGCCATAACTTTTGAACAGCAAGGGATAGGGCTTTCATACTTTACATATGTAATCTTTGTGAGAAGACCCTTCATTGGATACCAAGAACTTTGACCTTTTGACCTTGGAGTTTGAGCTTCTTTTAAAAAGCAAACTTTGACCATAACTTATAAACAATAAGGGCTAGTGCTTTCGTACATTACATATTTTATCCTTGTGACAAGACCTTTCATTTGATAGCAAGACCTTTGACCTTTACCTTGGAGTTTGACCTACTGTTAAAAATGTTTAACCTTGGCCATAACTTCTGAATGGTTAGGGCTAGGGCTTCCATACTTTACATATGCATTCTTTGTGGCAAGACATTTTATTAGATACCAATTTCCTTGACCTTTTGGCCATTACATTGGAGATTTTTTTACTTACGAAAAAACTTTTACCTTGGCCATAACTTTTGAATGCTAAGGGCTAGTGATCTCATACTTCACATACAGTATACAGGGAAATTTTCGCTCCTTTCGCCCTTGTCACAAGTGGGCGAATTTAAAATGGGGCGAATACGAGGAACACAGTATATATTCTTAAACAAAATTGGGACTGGGCGAATTTAAAATGGGGCAAATTTGTAAGCAAGAATAAAGGGGGAAAATAACACGGGGCAAAAATAACCCTGTATACAGTATATGTAATCCTTGTGAGAAGACCCTTCATTGGATACCAGGAACTTCAACCCTTTGATCTTGATCCTAGAGTTTGACCTACTTTTAAAAAGCAAAACTTGACCATAACTTTTAAGGGTTAGGGCTAGTGCTTTCATACTTTACATATTTAATCCTTGTGACAAGACCTTTCATTTCATAGCAAGATCTTTGACCTTGACTTTGGAGTTTGACCTTCTTTTTTAAAATTTTTAACCTTGGCCATAACTTCTGAACGGTTAGGGCTAGGGCTTTCATACTTTACATAATATTTTTGTGGCCTACTTTCATATTTCACAATTTTATTTCCAGTGAGAATACCCTACTTTTGGTACCAACATATTAAATTTGCATTTAAGAAAAGTTTAATCTTTGCTGTGTTGGCATTCGGGGGCATCAGTGTTTCACAAACACATCTTGTTGCATTTTAAAAACCTGCATGCCTGCTCTAGTAGCATACTATACTGGTGTATATAAAGCATGTCTTGAGGTCCGGAATCATTAGGCCTTTTCAGATCATTTATTTTGGAGCTATATGGTACAATGTAGCCTTTATTTAAAAGCCATTTTATGATGAAGAAATTTCTTTAGCACATATTTTTAAGTATATTATAAACAAGTATGTACTATAAAGTTCAATATAAATTGCCATGTTACTTTATATGCATACATCGCTTGACCTGGATGCTATTCTAAGATTTTTAAACTTGCAATAATTGGTCAATATGTATATGTCTATTTTATGTTATTAGATATAAGCTAATCGATCGATTATAAATCACATCTTTGTGGATACAATTTCATGAATGCCAGAAGTACTGGTAACATACAACATAAATATGGACAATGCCTAAAAATTCTAAACTGAGACTGAAATATGGGTGCCTGCAGACAAGTGGAAATTACCAGTGCAATAAGGACATACGCTAAGACCATCATGATCTAATGTTATGGTGGAGGCTTTTATTTTTTTAAATTACCTAATTGAGATTTTATAAAGTTTGAATAACATTTTTTATAAAATGAACTTTGATGAATTATAAGGATGATTTGAGTTTGTTAACTATAAAAATTTATTTTCTAGTTCAAATTCATGATCTTGTGGCAGAAGTAAGCATTTAATGAATATTGCACATCCAAGTTTCATTTGTATGAGTTAATTAATACGGGAAGGAAGTAGCTTGTTTAGTAAAAATACGACAGAACACTGTATACACAGGATGAAAATAACTTCATAGAAATACTTAAGGTAAAAATTAACAAATTTTAACAAATTTTAACCTTGTTGCATAAAAAATTTGTTGAACTTCTCATATTCATAACTGAAGCATATCATATCTGCTGTGTGCTGAAACAGAAAGATGTAGTCATTTGTATACAAACAGACATTGAGATAGCAGGTACAAAGGAATAAAAGTCATTCTTATAAATAAGTTTTTTAAGTTAATTTTTTTTTAGCTCTACTGGTCAGAGACCAGAAGAGCTTTTGTGATAGTATTAGATATCCACTGTCTGTAAACAATTTTTCAAAACCCTATTCCTCCTACAGTTCTGATTTTAATATAACTTGAATGAAAACTAAATTGGTAAATGGGACAGAATCGGTTCAATTTTTCTTTTGAACTTTGAAGGAATATCACTTTTGTGAAATAAATGAATTACAGTATTTCACTGTCCAAAATCTTTTAAAGATTTATTCTTATAAATAAGTGTTTCAATTTTTTTGTTAGTTATTTATGGAGACAGAACCTGATGTGTTCCTGAACAGACAGTCATACATTAAGATTAATGGGGGTGGACAGATTACTGTTAATGTATCTTCAGAATCTAATATAATCAAGAAACAATACTTTATTAGGAGGGAATTGTGTTGTATCATGATGCCATTGCAGGCACTGTCTTAGTAATTGATCTGATGTAGAACATACACAGCCGTGTAGACTGAAGATGTCTGGGATTTAATGTGAAATAATGTGCATGTTTCAGAGAAATTACTGTAGTATTAGAAATAATAATATATGATGGATTAATTTGCTTTATAATACAAATTAAATAGAACTAATTATTAGGCCCTCACTCTGTGGTACCCTATAGTGATCAGTCTGTCTGTCCGTCTGTCTAGCTGTCTGTCCATCTGCGATCTCTTGTCTGGAACATATCTTCACTCTCCTTGGCCCAATCTGGTTCATACTTCACCAACAAAGTGTCTTTGGGCAAAGGGTGTGCAGTGACCTTGTTTCTAGGTCAGAGGTTAAGGTCTAAACAGAATTGTATAAAAATCCTTGTCCGGAGCAAATCTTCTCTCCCCCTGGTCCAATGTGGCTGACAAACTTCACTCACAGAGTGCCACTGTCAAAGGATGTGCAGTGATCTTGAAAAAATTCCTAGGTCAAAGGTCAAGGTCAAAACCCTTTTCAGCTACCTTACATATTTATGTTCATTGCTGAAAGTGGGGCCCATTGAGATGGCCACCATCTCAATGATAACTAGTTTGATTTGTCTTGAATATGATACACTGATTTAAAGTTGAATTATTGAAAAAAAAATAAAATACAATGAAATGTTTTAGAATTAATCCATATGTCTGTACAAGTGAATGTGTATATATAAATTTACACAATTTGTCCATCATATGTCACAAATGCTTATTTAATGGAGTTATTCCTGATCTCTGCATTAACACAGTAAGGAGCTGGTATTTTCGTTATAGGCATCTGGCTTCATAGAAAAAGTCATTCTTTTACTAAAAATGCTCTTTCCAATTGATTTTTTAAAGCATATTATATCATTTTGATAATGAAACACCATGGCAATAATGTGAATATGGCCTAATTCATTATGCTTAACATAAATGAGCGAATGCCAGAACATAAGGTGTTACTAATGGGCAGGCGTTTGAATCTGACGCACACCTGAGAGTTGAGTTAACTGGTTCCCCCACTCCCGCGAGAATACCACAGAGTTGTAGACATCAATAACGACAGGTATCATTTATAGTGTGTCCCGGGCTTCTTAATGAAGGGGGTTATTGATTGGATTTAATGAACAATCTGCTATCTGGGTTTTAAATATCTTCATCAATGTTGTAGCTAAACATACCAGAACATCATCTGATATGGGAAATTTCTCAGTTGCATTTATAGTTAGTTTGATCCGAATTGAAACCCATTGAAAAATTCTAAATTCAAATGTGGAAAATTAAAATTGATTGGATGCAGTTGTTAGAATGAAAGGAGTAGATTTGATTGACGTCTGTTATCATGTCTAGACTAAATGAGCGTTTGATCAACCTGCCTCACTGTGCATTCTTTTTTTTTTTGGCTCATGTTGGATTCTGAATATAATGGAGAAAAAAAGCTAGTGTTTTTTTGATCTGCAATCACAGCTGTTCTGGAATCAATTGGATTTGCAGAAAGAGGTTGACAAATTGAATCCTGGGAGAATGTATTAGGACAGTGTTGGGAATTATAGGATTTTTTCTTTACAGGTAGGAAACACAGATGCCATTTACAACTTTCAAAAAATAGCAATGGTATTGTATGAAGAATACATTTTATCAAAGAAATTTAAGATTTTTTTTAATCCAAATTATTTTTAAAAATTGAAATAGAACTATACCTTTAAAAAAATTATGCTAAATGGATCCTTTTTGAGTGGGAACATTTTTAGTTTATATGTGTTTTTGTATTTTTCATTTTTTCCTTTGATCTGAATTTTTTGATTTTTAATTAATTTTATTTTTGAAAGTGATCGAGCCAATCAATAGCTCAAAGGAGGATTTGAATCCTCATGTTATAAGTTTTACCATTATTTTACACTTGGGAAAAGAAGTCATTAAAGAGTTCCCAAAAACTAAAACATTTGTCGGATCTTTGATCCATCAGCACATCATTAATCACATGTTTGTAACATCCTAGCTTCTCTTGTGGTCTGTAATCATCTATAGTCATTCTAAGAAAGGTGTAAATTCTTAGTGGAATCTTGATCCTTAGAGTATATAAACTGTGAAAAGTGTAATTTCAAACACTGTGAAAAAATGTAACTTCAAACACATTGATAAATGTTTTAATGATTGTATCACATGAGCACAAAAACAAAGAAGCCACAATTATCCGATACATGCATTAATTGGTATTAAAATCAATTTCTCTTTTATTCTTTGCAGTTTTACTTAGTTCTAAACTTGTAGTTTTCTTTTTCTTTTTTTTTTGGCTCGACTATACAATTTCTTGTGATGGAACCATTAAGTAAATCAATTGTTTATTGAAGTGTCACAAGCCAAATACAGTCAAACCTTGGTATTTTGAACTTAAAGGGACTGAGAAAAAACTTTGAGATATATCAGAGGATTTGAGATATGGAAGCTAAGTTACGTACAGAGTCATGACTTCCAAATCACTTTGACACAAAGCTATTATAGATATCAGTTTTCTTGACACTGCATGTGCACTGTATTGCAAATAAAACGATTACAATTGCATATAACATACTGGCATCTTAGTTGCTTCAAAAACAATAGGACCAAAAGAAAAAATAACCTTTTCCACAATTTTTATAAATATTTCTAGGTAAACTTTATACATCAACTACAACTTGTAAAAAAAATATCTGACATTTCCTTTGTTTGTACATTAATAAGATTTTGGCTACCACAGTTTATACTGTTGTTCATTAAAATTATAACAATACAATTTTCACTCAAACTTTCAAAGTTTCTTTCTATAATTTTAGCTTGTTAATATAAATCATATGGAACAAGTTTCTTTAAATGTATATGCAATGACAGAAATCTAAAATAGAATGGCTATTTCTTCTTGCAGAGCTTCTATCAATGTCAAAATGTTGTCAGTGTGTTTAGATGTTCTATGGATTAAAACTCTCTTCTGATTTTCAGTTCTTTCTGTATGTCAGATCTAAGCGGAAGAAATCTGCCAAAAATTTACACAGTATATACTTGTTTCTGTAGGCTATACAAAAAAATTAATCGACTTTTCTTATGGAAATAGAAAAAAAAACACATTTTGAATTATACTTGTATTTATTTTTAATTCAGGATTCCTTGGTGAATGTGTTCTATCTCCTTGATCATTTCATGTAGGCCTTGTTTGTACAATTTGTGTGGCCAAATTATCCCACTAAAGTATGTGGCACACAATTTTGAGGAACTTTCCAATATATGTTTTAGATCACAATCCTATTGTAATTATTTGGTATTGCATAGTTTGGAATATATTCTTGGTGTTTTTTTAGAATCCAGGTTAGGCTGTACATAATTTTGTTGACTTTTTTCTTTTCATCATCATGTCACTGAGATTACGGCACCATAACCTTGGATATTTCTGGGAGATCAGCAATACATTTGTCGTAACATGCTACAAATGTAGAATGGATTGACTTAAATTGATTTTAACCATGAATATCCTCCATGATCATCTAATTGTAAACTAAGTGTTAAAAGGTTAGGACCTAATATATCAGTAAGGTCCTCAAAGCTTCTGCCTTGGCCAGTAAAGAACAAGACTAGAGAATTCACACGTAGAATGATAACCACTGATATACATTTTGCGATGTGTTCTAATGATATTTTTTTTCTTCTGTAATTTTTTTTTTACACTGCTCACAACTGTAAGCATTATATTTTATATATCTTTCAATAAATACAATTACACAATTGCAATATGGACGGAGGGCGATTCTAAGAGATTTAAACTATTGATCCCGCTGTGTGATTTTTTTGAACTAGTGTACACTTTTGCTTGTAACTTGTATTCTCTGTGGGGAGCTGTGACATATGTTGACTATTGATTCTGTCCTAGTGTCCCTACTTAACCTATAGTCAAACTTAATTTGTCCGTAAAAAAAAAGCAGGAAATAAGATACAACTCTTGACGAAGCCTCTACGTTTGTGTTTTTTTTAATCAAGTTTTTATTTTTTATTTTTCTAATGCATTGCATGTTTCATTTTTCTAAGATGCATTGCATGTTTTGTTTTTTTACTCTGAATTTTCTATTAACTATGAAATGATGAGGATAACAATATTTTTTAGATATTCCATTAATGTTAGTAAAAAAAAAACTAACTTATCTTTTATCTTTTTTTTTACTGTTTTTCTCAGTGTTTAAATTCACTTAAGGTAGTATGTTCCATTAATGCAAAGAACACTCCTAAAAATTAAACCCAGTGATGTACATAGCAAATGCAAAAAAACTTAAAATATATGGAGAAGAATTAGTGGTAAATTTTTTAAAGAAAAAAACTTTCTACTTCATAAATAAAGAATGACAATGTGATAAGCAAATGATGATGACGTGAAGGTAAAATTTATCCTTGGAAGATTAAAAAAGAAAATAGATTATACATCTTGAAAACACAAAAAAAATATGAGTAAGGAAAGTGATTTCTATTTCAAATCAGCAGATAAAGCAGAGGTTTTGTGTTACGGTTTATCATTGAGAACTTCATTATTTAGAGGCGTGAAATGTTCATATATGTGGTGCTGATCAAACAGCTTTAGCCTAGCATGTAACCCATACAGTTGATACCACTGACTGTTCTCTATTCATTAGTATCCATGATGACTGATGAAGTTCTGGGGTAACATATGTTTTAATTAAGTATCTACTGAGGGTGCCATGAACTGAGTGCACTCATACAGTACATGTTTATATGTGTGAAATTTGGTTATGAATTTTATTGTAGATCACTAAATTTTTGCGACAAATTATTTTCGCAAGATCGTCGTAATAGCTCTTTATGAGAGAAACAAAATTTTCATGAATTGTGGTTATTTCTCTATATAATCTTTAGGACTACTATGCGTGTGGAAGAATGAAATTTTTACAAGCACACTTTCTCGTGTAAGTTCTCACAAATAAAAATAGATACAGTATCTGTACATGACATCTTCATCCCTGTCCACAGAGTAGTGAATGAAGTGTACTGAAAAAGGAAGGAAACAGTTACAGAAAACTATAATAAGAGTATAAGGAGTTATTTATAATATACAGATGACCACTAAACTAATAAAGGAGACACAATGGACCATTATCTGGATAATTGTTCTGGATAAACTCATACATGTATATAAACTCACTAAAAGTAATAAAATAGAGTGAAAAGAGTTTAAAGATGATGTCATTCTGTGCTGTTTGCTGATTTCTAAGTCCATCTTCATTTATATTTATTTGTCTGTCAGTCTGTCTGTCTGTCAGCCACTTAGGTTTTTTTTTCCTCTAAAATATATTGCTTTGGAAGTTGTTGTTTTTAAGTAAAAGATCCAGAAAAAAATTAGGGAGAACTTGGCATAGTAGGTTGTTAAAAGATGAAGGGGATATAGTACCACATTTGTGTGTGTTAGTGTGTTTTATAGTGTTGTACGTTCTTTTGTGAAACAGCTAGAGTAAAGGTAATTTGCACCAAGTAGGATCAAGTCTTGATTAAAGATATGCTCTTTGCGAGGGGATGCTTTGTTTTGTGGTGCCCTTGTTATTTTTTTTAATTTCATAAGAGCAAATATTTTAGTGATAATTGATGTAAACAATTGCATAAGATCTTGTGGGAGGTATAAAACCTCTGAAAGCATGGACTGAGATTTTAAAATGGGTAATGTTTATACAATTTCTAGTACTGGTTTTCATTAAGATAAGTGCATTTTGAGGCAATTATTGTAGTTATAAGATTCAATATTGATTAACTGTCTTAGTAAAGGCAGTTTTCTCAATAATGTGTTCTCTGAACTTTTGATGGAACTTTCATAGAAGGACTTGTCAGATTCTTCAAAGATTCTACTGGGTAGAAATTGTAAATGTAATAGGTTTTCTTTCATAATAGTTCAGATGAAGGGACACGGTATTGGAGATTTCATAGAGAGGTTAATATTTCCAAAGAAGGAGTTTAAGTGGCCCATGATGTGCTCTCGGAGCTTTACTGACACTTTATAAGATAAGAGATTTTTCTTGCCAACAACTGTCCAGTGGGAATTATAAGGTAATGGTCCCCACAACTTCCCTGATTACCTTTCTCCAGATTATCACACTTTCTACAGTTGGATCTGGGGTAGGACACAGAAGGCCTTATTGTGTCATTGAGAGAAAATTGAAAATGACTTGAATTTTACTGGACTTGTTATTGAACATTACCTTAAGTTATCCTTAATTTCAAGTGGGATAGACACAGTGGGATAAAGTAGCTAATCTTTTATCAGAGGTTGTTCAAATGTCAAAGGAATAACCTTTAAAAAATTAAAATGTTGACATTTTGGATTAAAGCACCAATGTTAATGATGAAGATGGCCTATGCAGTAACAGTAATCTTGCTGTAGTCATTAGAATCCTAGAATTACAAAAGTTTGTGTCTTAAGCAATCAGTTTGAAATGATCAATAAAGGTTTTTGAACTTTACATAGTTAATTACCTGAAAACCCTCACATGAACTTGTTCAAGACTAAAAGGATTGGTGAATACACGTAATTAAACGTTGTGTACTGGTGCATCATTTTTACTGAGGGACTAGAGGCATTGATATACAAGATTACTTGGAAGTATAGCCAGAGGGGATGTGACTGCATCAGTTCTTCTGAAGCCCAAGAAATATGGAGAATCAAACAAAAGGTAATTAAAACCAGCAACAAAATATCCAGGCTGTTTTTGATACGTTGGTCAGCTTAGCCTTTTTGAGATTCCAGTGGTAGATAGAGAATTAGTTATTGACCGAAGGTACATCGTCTTGTGTTGGAATACTCAAACCAGCAGCAGATAAGGTTTTTGATTGAGGTGTATATTTACTTATTGTTTTTTAAGATTTTTACTTTTTCAATTTTTTTTTTGTAAAAGTTATTAAGTTTTACAGTTTGATTACATAGGGAGCAAAATTTTATAACCAAATTTTGATTTTTTTGGTTACTCTGGCATATACACCCATTTCACTGTGAAGTATTTATATATAGATGTAAATAAAATAAAACCTGGGAAAATAGTGGATGATGTGTTTTTCCAAAACAGTTTACTAAAAAATTCACATTTAACAAATATATATTTCTGTAATTCATCATATTCTGGTCAACATTAAATAAAAATTGCAACCATATGCAGAGATTGTTTAATTTATTTAATCTTTTCTGTGACTAGCTAATTTTTCTTCTAATGTCATAGATTGATCTTTACACTAATTTGGATGGGATATTTATTTATATATAGATACAGAGTATAACCATAGAATATCTGAATCATATTACAATGTACCATCAAAAGAAGTCAGAAACACATGTCATTTTCATTCACTTTGACAGCTGAGAGTTAAATAAAGAGCCAAATAGTCAGAGAATATATTGGAAAAATCAGTGATATATATAGCTATTGATAGTAGGGAGAAAATCAGGGATGCTGCTATTGTCCCTTTGAATCCCCTTGAGGATTGTGTCTGGGTTATTGATAGCAAATGAATTAATGACTGTAATAATCAGTTACTGTAACTGTATCTGTGGAGATGTTTACACAAGCTTTATCTCTATCATACAGAGCTTTGTTTTTGTTGCAAATTGGTGCACTGCTGAGTTTGGGAAACCATTAAGTAAGGGAGATAAATCAGGTGATGTGGGGTCACAGGTCAAACACATTTCAAGGGAGTGTTAAGTGGAATCCAGTGTCCATTAACAGACATCTACATCATATATACTAGTGTATGGCCAGCTGGGCTAGGTATTTCACCCAGTGTCAACAGGTTCCAATACATATCATCCTCAGGTGGGAGGGCAATACAGTACTATGTTGACCAGGAGTATAATAATGCAGTCAAAGGTTTTATGACATATTGGAATCTACCACATATTATTAATTCAGGATAAAAATTACTCTCACTTAATAAAGGCACTTTTATCATTTAATGTGACATTTCAGCTGCAGTTAGTTTGATGGCTTTTGTGATATCTAGGAGATTTACCCAATACCACATCAGTGAAAGTGCAAATAGCTCAATTTTTGTTTAGATTAGTGGCATTTCTTTGACTTTTGAAAGTGTTTGAAAATTTCGTCCAGATCCCATTTGATGTGACCAGCCCAAAATCAGAAGCAGGAATCTGAAAGGAAAATAGTATAGGATTCATAAAATTTATAATAATCTTAAGTCCATGGGGACGATCCAAGCTTTTGGTGAATGATCAGATTAATGAAGTTCTGCAGTGGAAATGGTTTTGATGTGATTCAAGTGGACTAAATACTGAATTATGCTGTCTAGTGCTTTAATAAATTTCTGGTCCTTGCACTTTACCAAAGCTGAAAAATCAAATCAATGAGGTGATTTGCTCATTTTTTTGTAAAACACGCTAAATGAATTTCCAGCGGGAGCATACAGTTGACTGTTTACAGTAGCTGTTGTAGTTATATGGTGATTGCAAACTTTCGGCAACAGGTGTGGAACTGTCAAACCCTAATGTGAGTTTCATGCTGCTGTATAGTGACATCTGACCCCCTTCCTCTCTATCGTGATATGGATAATTAACCTTCTGATTGACAAAAATACATCAATGCATAGTTCTGATGATCTGAAGGTAAGTATATCACTCTGGATTCACCTAAACTTCCATCTGTGCCCAAAAATCAGGGATGTGTCAGGCATGAGCATATTATGACATTGATGAATTGATAATCACTAAATTGAAATACTAGATTGTAAAATATTCTATTTTTTAATTGTCATTTTTATACATACTGATTTTGATTTTTAAAATTAATCAATCTTTCCTTTTGCTTTGTGGAATGAATACATTACGCTGTAATAGCTGAATTTTTTTTAGAGCACATGAATTTTTCTACTTTTGTGACTATACATGTTTCTCATGCAGTTTTTATTCAAAAGTTAAAAGATCTAGAGAAATTAGTATAATTTAATCATTACCTGTTTAGCTTTCTGATTACTGATTACAGTGTACCTTGGTCCACAGGTAGAAGAGTTTGGAGTATCTATTTAACATACTGCACTGAATTAAGACATACAGCTCGACCTAGTGTACAATATGTAGACCATATGTTTTCATGAGTTCAATTTTTTCCAGTTCAACTTCATTAATAATTATTGTAAATGAATAATTTATAAATCTGGTGAACATCCTTCTGTTTCTTCTAGCTTATGGAGAAGCACATTGATTATAATTATGGTTTTAAAGTAGCTCTGAAATTGGGCAGGGGTTGCTTTTGGTAGTGTGTCTGTTTTAGATGTATATCTTGTTTGGTTTCTGTCTACAATTTTGATTGTACCAGTAATTGTTTAATCTAGGTAAGGAATTATGAAAAGGTCATTTTAATGTTTGGGAAAGGTGAAAGGTCAAAAATAAAGCTCCACTTAAGGTCAAGGTTACATGTTATTTAGTTGAAGTTTTGATTTCTGTCAACCACTGGAAGTGATTTACATAAGGACTCCTAGGGTATGGAACAGGGGGTGGGGGCAGGGGGGTCCCATCCCCAAGCACCTGTTATTGATAGTATTGGGGTGTCAAGTCTCATGTAATTCATTTTCTAGCTTTGTTTCCCCTTTTTATTCTAAGGCTAAAACTATTTACATTTCAGAATTTGGATATGTTACAGAAGTTCTCAAGTCATCATAAGTCCCTATTATGATTTAGATTGAAGAATATGATTGAAGATTTAGAGTTTGGAATAAATGAATGCTAAATTAGATACTGGAAAAAATTTTATGTAAAGAGTATATCTTATTGATATCTCAGATACCTTGGATATGTTCAACGTAGTGAACTGCAATTCCCAACCAGGTTTGTTCTATATATCTCAAATGTTTGGATATCTCGATATTTTTTCTTGTTGAGTTAGAGATAATGGGTTTGACTGCATGTGAGTTTAAAATAAACTAAAATGCCTATTATGTGATCTTTCTCAAAGGATTCCTGTATTCTCTGAAATACTGGAGTCTTTTGTCATAACTATATAGCCAACCAGATATTGAAATTATTTCTAATTGAATTAATTTAGACATATATCCCTAGTACAAGTGTTCAAGGTACCTAATGTTCAACTGTATGTTAGTGCAAATGCACTCATTGGTTGAAGGTTATTATAAAGCTAGTTCAGAACTTTTTTTCATCCATTTTATAGTATTCTCTTTTGATCTGAGTCTTGTTAGATGAGTTTGGAGTTGCAGATTTTCAAAGTAGTGGCCTAACTGTCCAGTGTAAAAATAAACTTGAGTGTCATTTGAGGAGCATTGTAATAGTGTATCTCATCCATGGATTAAAAAATGTAGTTAAAAATATATAGACTACATTTCCCTAAAGGTTATTTTGTTTTCTTTATGAAAAGAAGCCATTGTATCTATTATTCAGTACCATTATTATTCTCCTAAAAGCATGCATGGAAGACCTTTTTGTTTGAAGGGCCATTGTAAAGCTGTTGTATGTTAAATAAAATTTGTTAATATAGTGTCAGAACAATCAAATGGCCCTGCAAAAGGTCGACGATTGTCATAGAAACTAATGCTAGAAACTCTCTGTCGTAAGTAATAATGTGGCAATTATCATAGTCGGTTGTTTCCAAATCAATAGCCTTTTTATCCAAAAACATTCATATCTACTATGTGACTTTCATATTAAAGCAATAATTTTGCAAATAGACAGTAAATAAATCAGAATCCAATTGTTCATTTGGGAATCAACAGCTAAAGTTGTGTAATGAGGAAAGCAGAGGAATGTGAGTTCAGTTTTTCTGAGTTTGTTTTTATTGTGGTGTTTTCTTTCAATTAAGAGTGTACATTTCATTCAAGAATATTTTTAAAGTTTTATTTTTTGTATTGGATTTTTTTTTGACAGTTTAGCTCTACAAAGATGATTTTGTTTTCTTTATGAGTGAATTAAACCATGGGTCCGATGCTCATTACTGTTGCTATTTTTTGGATATCAATAAAAATGATTTTTTTTTTCCTTTGATTAGTCTTTTCTGCTGATGACAATTACAATTCCATTTTGTGTCAAAAATAACATTTTTTATATCCCAAACTGATTGCTGTACTTATGTTGCCCAAAAGATAGGAATCTGTCTAATAAAGCTACCACGGCGTACACCACAACACACTAGACTGAGTAGACTCAAAGTGGTTCCAAGCTACAACATGTAGATCACCACTGACACCAGACAAGACCTATTCTTTGGACTCTATTTTGGATCAACAATAATCCACTAGTCAGCATTTTATAAATATAATTTATTTGACCAGGATGAATAAATTACTTAATTTTGATTGGTTGAGTCCACTGTGACAAGTCTGAAATCACTGCACCTTTTAACTGTACTCAGTCATCTACAAACCTTTATCAGTTGATCTATGAGGGTCCTAATCCAGTTCCTGATACTCTAAAGACTCAATATCTGTATCAATTACTTTACTCAGAAGGCATAAAAAAGATCAGCCTCCTCTCTGATTCTGCACGAGGCAGAGAAGGTCCACATCCTCTAATTGATTTTTGACCAAGATCTGGAATCATCTAGGCATTATTCAGTGATTGCACAGTGTTGCCATCAAACTTTAAAGATCTTTGATGGTTCTTATTTTGATTAAACAGTCTCCTTGCTCAAGAGCTCCTTATTTAAAGGTGTATTAATGTGTGTTTTAGGGTCCTTTATAAAGTCCAGATTTTCAGGAGAATTAGTCTTTAAAATTTTGTCTGAGTTTGCATTTGTTGGAGCAATTTGTAAATGAGTGTTCCAAATTTTTCTCATTGGAATATATACTCACCGTCAATAGAAACGCAACAACCTAATTTTAGGGGTGAAAATTATATACAGGATATAACTATATGTACCAAAAAAGTTAGGACATCTTTTACTTTGCCAAATCAGTTATTTAACGGTTGAATGATTTTCATTCCATTACCGGAAGTTGATTTTTAGCTCCCTGAACAGAAATAAAAAAAATAGCATTTTTAATAAAATTATTGACAATATTTTTCCCCCCTTCCTACCATTCAATTAAAACGTGCTAGTCCGCCATGTACAATATAAGCAGCCCGAATTCTACCATGCATTAAGTTTATCAATGTCTTAATCTGAGCGAAATAAATATTCTTGTCCTTTTTTAAATGCCTATTTTTCAGATCCTGAGGTCGAATTTTCTCTAACTTGGCGTAGTGTATAGTAACCCTTGGACTTCTGGTCAAGAAACTGCCATTCATGCTTTTGAAACACATGAGCCCGAAAAGTCGTTATGTAGTGTATATTTGCATCTGTAGCTCTCTCTTTTCTTTATTTTGAAAAAATTCTTACATAAGCAATGAAAATGCATGCTTTCAGTAACTTTGAGAAAATACAGGCATCACATCCGGAAGAGAAAGAAGGATATTTTTTGCGGACTTTTAGTACAAGACTTATAATTAACAAGTACAAAACCTTGAAAACCCAAAATATTGTCAATAATTTTATTAAAATGCTATTTTTTTATTTCTGTTCAGGGAGCTAAAAATCAACTTCCGGTAATGGAATGAAAATCATTCAACCGTTAAATAACTGATTTGGCAAAGTAAAAGATGTCCTAACTTTTTTGGTACATAGTTATATCCCGTATATAATTTTCACCCCTAAAATTAGGGTGTTGTGTTTCTATTGACGGTGAGTATATTTTAGCAGTATGATATGGCATACATACCATTTCCATGGAGATAAAATTATTTCTAAATATGCATGATTCTAAATAACACCTGATTTTAAAAGCTAGGCGCTATGTACATGATTATCTGAGTGCCCCTGGATTGATTGTACATCATTCTTTGTGGTCCAACAAGACTCTTATACACCATCTTCTTCATAACCTTTACATGTCTAATAATCCTCATAAAATGTAACGTATCTCACTCAGCGTATTGAGTCCTTTTTGATGGGGTGATTACGATTATTTATGTTTTCTGTGGATGAAAGTTTGTATTAACCCCAACTCCTAGCCTTTGTCAATATTCATTCTTTACGCCTCAAGGAACGATATGGATAAGAAGTATCGATTTGATGATAGGTCCTTCAAATGACAAGCCCTTGTAATGCCTTAAAGTTGTGTTGTAAGTTCATTAGTGAGAAACTTTAGAACTTTTTTTTTTACTTGTCAGTTTTTGTAATTGATATTTATTGCAATGTTTGATAAGCAATCAGTAAAATATTTGTAGGTTATGGCGCCCCTATTTGTAACATCCAATATTTCTCAATAATCTGATAACATTTACGAGATTTTGAGGATGTTTTAAATCAGTTTACACCCATAACTATCAAAAAGCTGAGAGGTGTCAATGAGGATATTTAGAAAGGTATTCAAGCTATCAGTTGTGAGTATTAAAGTGTTCTCTTCTGTCTAGAATATCAAACTGACAGACATGAACAATTCACATAAATTCAAAGTCTATGAAACCCACCTGGAGTTAATGATCTGGTGCACTTCTTTTTTGTAAACTAAAGAAAGATGCCATCAAAGTTCTCACTCTGGAAAAAGATAGATTCCTGTTTTTTGGTCGTTAATTAAGGAATTCAGTTTTAAACACTGATGAAAAAGGTATCAGTAGTTTTGTATTTGTATGTTCAATTAAGAACTGAAGATAGGGTACTGTGGTCTCAGAAGAAGGTCAAAATTTTACATATAAAGTTATAGGGAAAATTCTTTAAAAATCACCTCTTTGAGTATATTGGATGATGATTAATCATTATACTAATGTGGAAGGAATCCTTTGGTAGTGTACTAAGATTCAGGTTTGTTCAAATCCGCTTTTCAGATATCCATTTCTTGTTATATAGGCGTCTTTTATTGTGTTTTTTGTCAGGGTCCATGTTTTGGTATCTAAAGTAAAAATTTTTAATGTTTCAATTACTTAAATGAAGTGTAAAATCTTTACTTAAAAATTAGAAATTAAATCAGCGAATAACATACATGTATAAATCACATTTCTAATTATTAAATACCATATATTTTATCTGTTGCATAATTTTTGGTTCCTTTTTTCTATTCTCTAATTTCTATTTTAAATTTAATTTTTCCCTGATCTTGCATATAAAAAAAAAAATTAGCCTACCGCACATAATTAAACCAGAGGCATAGAAATACTCGATCAATTAAATTTAAAAACCTTGACAAGCAGAAGAATAAGTTTGGGAGGAAGTTGAGAAGGCTTTTTAATTAGCATTTTCTAATATTTGATAGGAATGTTTGTTAAGAAAAAAGGGATACAGCTCACTCCCTTCTGATATATGTGCCTGCTTATAAAACCAAACTATTTGTAAAAGACAGAATTAATTTGCACGTTTCTCGCGCTTGTCTAGGCAGTTTCATCTACTTGTGAAAGTTGTAAAAGATTATATTACATGCTCAACATGCTCAAGGTTCTGATAAGATAATGCAGGGTGGTAAACAAAGAAAAGCTGTTAATTTGCATTCCTGCTGTGCAGATATTTTGAACTAGCCATTGCCTTGATTATCTATCAGATAGCCAGAGATTATCAAGTGTCAAAGCATCAGCAGATGCTATAGGATTTTCAAACAAATTAATCAAACCCTATTCTGTCGTTTTAGTTTTTAACAGATTACTAAGAATTTGAACCAGTTTAAATACATTAAATTCAAATATACATTTAAAAATATATAAATAATAAGTTCATCAAGAAGCAGTCGATGTCTATTATTATTAATAACTCCTCACATTTTTGCATACATGTTAACTAATCTGACAATTATATAGAAAAGAGTGATGGTGTATCACTAAAAAAGACATTGTTTCAATAAATAGTTTGAAAAAAGTTTAACACACACTCCAAGGTAGCTAAATGAAACAAAAAAAGTACAATCTTGTTTATATAGATTATAGATAATGATAAGCCAAATCAGCGCAGACCGTGTTTAAACAATACTTCGCGCCTTATTCAAACGCATTGATTGTTCAAGAGTACATCAATAAATGGATTCACCTAAACATCAGTAATTTCCTTGACTAAGCATAATCCTGGTATATAACATGCTACTTAATTGCTCAATCATAAGTATTTGTATTAGTATTTTACATCTATCAAAGTCCGTGATCTATATATATACACATAATAAAAGCTAGGCATCTATCATATGTCTATACATGTAATTTTATACAGTTATATATAAACTATGATCGCTAAATATTTAACGAATTAAGCTGATGTTAGTTTAATTGATATAGAAACATATATTAAGCACAAAACTATACTCACAGAGAAATATTTCAGCAATACTCTTCTTTGTCTCACAAGGATTCAAAATGATTGACCTACACAGAGATTAAGTCACGTGGAAACTGCATGCAGCTGGGATCGGCTTCCTCGGCCCTAGCCACGGCACCCCACTGTGCTATTCCATTAACTACCGATAAACTTATTGGGGGGGAGATAGAATTAACCCCCAAAGTTACACAAGTAAATGCATGATTGCATCTTTTTTTACATTTAAAAAAGTGCTGAATCGTCATCATGTACTTTTTTGTATGAAATATTTTATTCATTTGTTAAAGTTAATCTAATTTCAATTAATATATTTCAATTAGGTACGCAATAGAACATTGAACTCCTCGTCACTACCTCCCCCACCCCACCATCACCCATTTATAAAATCTCTACATGGAAATGTTTCAATGTATCTTTGCTAAAATTTATTTTAAGTTTGACAAGATATTGAAACCTTCTTGGAAAAACATTAATTAGTACTTTTCATAGTATTATTTTCCATTACGTTTTAAAAATGTTTTTAAAACATTTTAAACAATGTTATATTCTAATGTTATATCAATGTTGTCTGACAACTAATCAATGTCGCATGAAAACACTTTTAATTTTCATTTTTCTTAAATAAGTTCTTAAAAAGAGATTTTAATTTTTTTTAATGTATAACTAAAAGAAAAAAAATAGAATAAGTAAAATGTTTTTAAGAAACATTATGATAACGTTTTTAAAACGTTCTCCCAAAGGTTGAAAGGGGAAGTAAGATTTACATTTTCAAAGAAATGTTTTTATAACATAATTTAAACGATGACAAAATGATATTAAAACATTGTCAAAGTGCTTTGTTGAAAACATTTTCTGATAACGTTTTTTCAACCGTAATAAAATGTTATAAAAAACGTTTGAGAAATGTTTTCTAAAAACGTTTTTCGATAGCGTCCTTACAACCGGAGAATAATGTTATGCTAACGTTATAATAATGTTTTCTGAACAACGTTTTATAATAACGTCCTTACAACCAGAATATAATGTTATGAAAACGTTTTGTGCTACCTGGGTTTCTGATTACTGATTACAGTGTACCTTGGTCCACAGGTAGAAGAGTTTGGAGTATCTATTTAATTAACATACTGCACTGATTTAAGACA
Source organism: Saccostrea glomerata (assembly GCA_003671525.1). NCBI lineage: Eukaryota > Metazoa > Mollusca > Bivalvia > Ostreida > Ostreidae > Saccostrea > Saccostrea glomerata. Next base: position 573,694 of record PRKT01000160.1, on the reverse strand, counting down.
TATACAGCTCGACCTAGTGTACAATATGTAGACCATATGTTTTCATGAGTTCAATTTTTTCTAGTTCAACTTCATTAATAATTATTGTAAATGAATAATTTATAAATCTGGTGAACATCCTTCTGTTTCTTCTAGCTTATGGAGAAGCACATTGATTATAATTATGGTTTTAAAGTAGCTCTGAAATTGGGCAGGGGTTGCTTTTGGTGGTGTGTCTGTTTTAGATGTATATCTTGTTTGGTTTCTGTCTACAATTTTGATTGTACCAGTAATTGTTTAATCTAGGTAAGGAATTATGAAAAGGTCATTTTAATGTTTGGGAAAGGTGAAAGGTAAAAAATAAAGCTCCACTTAAGGTCAAGGTTACATGTTATTTAGTTGAAGTTTTGATTTCTGTCAACCACTGGAAGTGATTTACATAAGGACTCCTAGGGTATGGAACAGGGGGTGGGGGCAGGGGGGTCCCATCCCCAAGCACTTGTTATTGATAGTATTGGGGTGTCAAGTCTCATGTAATTCATTTTCTAGCTTTGTTTCCCCTTTTTATTCTAAGGCTAAAACTATTTACATTTCAGAATTTGGATATGTTACAGAAGTTCTCAAGTCATCATAAGTCCCTATTATGATTTAGATTGAAGAATATGATTGAAGATTTAGAGTTTGGAATAAATGAATGCTAAATTAGATACTGGAAAAATTTTTATGTAAAGAGTATATCTTATTGATATCTCAGATACCTTGGATATGTTTAACGTAGTGAACTGCAATTCCCAACCAGGTTTGTTCTATATATCTCAAATGTTTGGATATCTCGATATTTTTTCTTGTTGAGTTAGAGATAATGGGTTTGACTGTATGTGGGTGTAAAATAAACTAAAATGCCTATTAGGTGATCTTTTTCAAAGGATTCCTGTATTCTCTGAAATACTGGAGTCTTTTGTCATAACTATATAGCCAACCAGATATTGAAATTATTTCTAATTGAATTAATTTAGACATATATCCCTAGTACAAGTGTTCAAGGTACCTAATGTTCAACTGTATGTTAGTGCAAATGCACTCATTGGTTGAAGGTTATTATAAAGCTAGTTCAGAACTTTTTTTCATCCATTTTATAGTACCGGTATTCTCTTTTGATCTGAGTCTTGTTAGATGAGTTTGGAGTTGCAGATTTTCAAAGTAGTGGCCTAACTGTCCAGTGTAAAAACAAACTTGAGTGTCATTTGAGGTGCATTGTAAAAGTGTATCTCATCCATGGATTAAAAAATGTAGTTAAAAATATATAGACTACATTTCCCTAAAGGTTATTTTGTTTTCTTTATGAAAAGAAGCCATTGTATCTATTATTCAGTACCATTATTATTCTCCTAAAAGCATTGAAGACCTTTTTGTTTGAAGGGCCATTGTAAAGCTGTTGTATGTTAAATAAAATTTGTTAATATAGTGTCGGAACAATCAAATGGCCCTGCAAAAGGTCAACGATTGTCATAGAAACTAATGCTAGAAACTCTCTGTCGTAAGTAATAATGTGGCAATTATCATAGTCGGTTGTTTCCAAATCAATAGCCTTTTTATCCAAAAACATTCATATCTACTATGTGACTTTCATATTAAAGCAATAATTTTGCAAATAGACAGTGAATAAATCAGAATCCAATTTTTCATTTGGGAATCAACAGCTAAAGTTGTGTAATGAGGAAAGTAGAGGAATGTGAGTTCAGTTTTTCTGAGTTTGTTTTTATTGTGGTGTTTTCTTTTAATTAAGAGTGTACATTTCATTCAAGAATATTTTTAAAGTTTAATTTTTTGTATTGGATTTTTTTTAGACAGCTCTACAAAGATGATTTTATTTCTTTATGAGTGAATTAAACCATGGGTCCGATGCTCATTACTGTTGTTATTTTTTGGATATCAATAAAAATGATTTTTTTTTCCTTTGATTAGTCTTTTCTGCTGATGACAATTACAATTCCATTTTGTGTCAAAAATAACATTTTTTATATCCCAAACTGATTGCTGTACTTATGTTGCCCAAAAGATAGGAATCTGTCTAATAAAGCTACCACGGTGTACACCGCAACACACTAGACTGAGTAGACTCAAAGTGGTTCCAAGCTACAACATGTACAACACCACTGACACAAGACAAGACCTATTCTTTGGACTCTATTTTGGATCAACAATAATCCACTAGTCAGCATTTTATAAATATATAATTTATATGACCAGGATGAATAAATTACTTAATTTTGATTGATTGAGTCCACTGTGACAAGTCTGAAATCACTGCACCTTTTAACTGTACTCAGTCATCTACAAACCTTTATCTGTTGATCTATGAGGGTCCTAATCCAGTTCCTGATACTCTAAAGACTCAATATCTGTATCAATTACTTTACTCAGAAGGCATAAAAAAGATCAGCCTCCTCTCTGATTCTGCACGAGGCAGAGAAGGTCCACATTCTCTAATTGATTTTTGACCAAGATCTGGAATCATCTCGGCATTATTCAGTGATTGCACAGTGTTGCCATCAAACTTTAAAGATCTTTGATGGTTCTTATTTTGATTAAACAGTCTCCTTGCTCAAGAGCTCCTTATTTAAAGGTGTATTAATGTGTGTTTTAGGGTCCTTAATAAAGTCCAGATTTTCAGGACAACTAGTCTTTAAAATTTTGTCTGAGTTTGCATTTGTTGGAGCAATTTGTAAATGAGTGTTCCAAATTTTTCTCATTGGAATATATATTTTAGCAGTATGATATGGCATACATACTATTTCCATGGAGATAAAATTGTTTCTAAATATGATTCTAAATAACACCTGATTTTAAAAGGCGCTATGTACATGAATATCTGAATGCCCCTGGATTGAATGTACATCATTCTTTGTGGTCCAACAAGACTCTTATACACCATCTTCTTCATAACCTTTACATGTCTAATAATCCTCATAAAACATGTAACGTATCTCACTCAGCGTATTGAATCCTTTTTGATGGGGTGATTACGATTATTTATGTTTTCTGTGTATGAAAGTTTGTATTAACCCCAACTCCTAGCCTTTGTCAATATTCATTCTTTACGCCTCAAGGAACGATATGGATAAGAAGTATCGATTTGATAATAGGTCCTTCAAATGACAAGCCCTTGTAATGCCTTAAAGTTGTGTTGTAAGTTCATTAGTGAGAAACTTTAGAACTTTTTTTTTACTTGTCAGTTTTTGTAATTGATATTTATTGCAATGTTTGATAAGCAATCAGTAAAATATTTGTAGGTTATGGCGCCCCTATTTGTAACATCCAATATTTCTCAATAATCTGATAACATTTACGAGATTTTGAGGATGTTTTAAATCAGTTTACACCCATAACAATCAAAAAGCTGAGAGGTGTCAATGAGGATATTTAGAAAGGTATTCAAGCTATCAGTTGTGAGTATTAAAGTGTTCTCTTCTGTCTAGAATATCAAACTGACAGACATGAACAATTCACATAAATTCAAAGTCTATGAAACCCACCTGAAGTTAATGATCTTAAGTGCACTTCTTTTTTTGTAAACTAAAGAAAGATGCCTTCAAAGTTCTCACTCTGGAAAAAGATAGATTCCTGTTTTTTGGTCATTAATTAAGGAATTCCGTTTTAAACACTGATGAAAAGGTATCAGTAGTAGAGATTTGTATTTGTATGTTCAGTTAAGATACTGAAGATAGGGTACTGTGGTCTCAGAAGAAGGTCAAAATTTACCATAAAAAGTTATAGGGAAAATTCTTTAAAAATCACCTCTTTGAGAAAATTGGATGATGATTAATCATTATACTAATGTGGAAGGAATCCTTTGGTAGTGTACTAAGATTCAGGTTTGTTCAAATCGGCACCGTGTAATTCATGGACTGGAGTCTTGGAGTGGAGTTATGGAGTGGAATTTGGAGTGGAGTTTGGAGTCAATTTTTGGAGTCAAGCAAAATTGCATTTGTTAATAGAAATAGAGTTCAGAAGAAACTAGTTTTTCACCTAAAGCTTAAACATTAATGGAACACACGTCTTTTCTGTTTGTCCATAGATAACACCTTTTCTTGAACTGTGGGATGAATAGACATATTGATAAGTAGTCAAGACAATTAAAAACATACAGATTACCTCATGACATAACCTTTGATAGATTTTTTAATAATATTTCTTACTTTCATATATGGTGATATTTGAACCATGAGGAAAAAGTTTTTAATATTTAGCATATTTATTTTTTGTTAAAATAATTTTTAATTTCA
>PRKT01000160.1:513371-569285 GCA_003671525.1 Saccostrea glomerata | reverse complement strand
GAGAAATTTCAACCCTCGCCATAAGCTGCCATACAAGGGCATCAGTGTTTCACAAATACACCTTGTTAATGAATTGTGATATAAAGAATATTTTAAAACATCTGCTACCATGGAATAGTTCTGCGATTTTCCTCAAAGATAAAAGTCATTGAACTGTTCACCGAAAATAAACTATCAAATACCTAAATAACGGGACTGCTATAATACTTGTACGTTACTTTTTGGAGGAAAACACTGGCTAATCCTAATAATTAGGTCTTTGACCACATTATCAATCAGTTTTATTTAGGTTAGTAGTTGTAGGAAGTAATCAATTAATTTTGATTTAGGTGGTTATTAGTTCAATATTAATGTTCAACATACTTACAATGTATATACAAATGTACCAAATATTTATTAGATTAGAGGTTTATCTTGCCAATAAATTGTTTTAGAATATTGAAGACAATCATACAAATGCCATTTCTGAAAAAAATATTCTGCATAATTATGTTTAAAGAAAATCTCAGACTCCAAAAATTGACTCCAAACTCCACTCCAAACTCCACTCCATAACTCCACTCCAAGACTCCAGTCCATGAATTACACGGTGCCGTTCAAATCATGACCCCGAGGGGATAGGGTTTGCCCAAGTAGGTGATGGATACAAGTATTGAACCTTATGTTAAACACCCAATTTTATGTTAACGCCCCCAAAGTCTACCTGATTCAAGATCAATAGTTTACCGCCTGTCAATCATTAAAAAAACAATAGCTTCTGATTTGATTGACGGGTCAGCTACCTGTGCTTCATGATAATCTGAGTTTGCATGTTTTGAAAACAATTACCTGGTCACGCGTCAAACACTTTCATGTACCCGCATAGTATACACGCGGATTAGAAAACTCCAATATGTTTGAATTTTATTTTAAAAAATAATTGAAAGTAGATTATTTAAACATTGACATAATAAAATATTTCTTTTCTATCTTCACTGCTGTTTGTTACTTGTTAGTGCTAAATCCTCCACGTTTATCTGTACACCGCGTCCACAGAAACCGGCTCTATTTGCCGTAATTAGAATTCCGAGGAATTAAATTATATTTTTAAGAAATGGGATATAAGAAAAATATTCAGCACTAATAAACGGCATAGCATAGTTTTTAAAAGATGTTTTATTTTGTATTATGGCTACAATCCGCACGGTGTTGTACAGAAATTGATGTCAGAATTAATGCTCGAATTTCCTCTAGCGTCTGTGTATATATATATACGTAATGAAAATGTGAAGATCGATTCTGAAAAGAAATCTTTCTAACAATAACATTTTGTTAACACACGAAGAATCAAAAATATGGAATATTTTGGACAACATTGTTGGCCATAAAAAGAGACATTCCGATCGCGGTAAATGCATGTTCACATGCACGACGAATAGGTGGATCAATAATTTTTTATTTCAATAGTCAGACTTTTTTAATCAAGTGATTTCCTTTATTGAAGATTAAAAAAGATAATATTATTGATATGTAGTTTTTACTCGTTAATTTTTCTTTTATGTAAGGAAATTTTTTTCTTAAAACGATATACTTGTATCTTATTATTTTTTTTCCTTCAAAACATTACCATGATTTCGATGAATGCGTTTAGTTTACAAATAAATTCCATATTAAAATAATTATTTTACGTAGTTTTACTCAAAACCAGACACAAAACACGTAATATTGACCCTGATTACCAAACACAGACTTCCTGTGTAATGCTACGTATACACAGATTTTTGACATCTTGGGTATTGGGGGTCTCCAGGTAAATAACACCACTGTTACTTTGACCACTCCCCCTCCTCAGGTAACCGTACGGTAAAAAAATTGGGTCTTTAAGTCCTAAATAGAATCATGACCCCGAGGGGTAGGGTTTGCCCAAGTAGGTGATGGATACAAGTATTGAACCTTATGTTAAGTCCTACATAGAAAACAGAGACTGGATAACAACACTAACATATATCGGAAGAAGCCAGTTTACCATATTCACCATTTTCCATACTTGCCATAATTTGACCTCTCAGGGGAGGATTATGTAGTGTTATTATTAATTGTGTTAATTGGTCTATCATACAAATGCATTTTTAACTTCTGCTGATATGAGAACACCTGTAAATATAAACAGATCAGATACAATCATCAGTAAGCATCTTGGGATTGTGCTTGTTTGCAGTGCTGAAGTTCATATAGTGCATGATTTCACATACTGTTACATGTATCAATTATCCATGCAGCATTTTTTCTCATGTAGACACTTGCATCAAATAACTCAGATATCTTCCGAGAAGTATAGAACTTGTAGTAGTGCAAACAGGTAGTACAGAATTTTATATAGGAAATATGACCAGTTTATAATTAATTTAAAGTTACACATGATGTCATATTGTCTTAAAGTTAAAAAATAAGGCCAAGCAGATAAAATTAAATTTTAGATTTTCATTCCTCTTGTCCCCACCCCTCTCAAAGTGGCCACCCTGTTTTTAAGGGGGGGAGGTCAAAGTATTTTGTTTTATTTAATATCAAAAAGCAAATGGTTAGTGCTAGACCCCTATTGTCATAGTACAAACTGTAGATTTGAAGACATGCAAAAATTATAAGCAAGAAACATTAGAAAATCAGTATATACACTGTATTAAAAAAAACCCCAAAAAAACTAGTGTACATGAAAAAGGCCAAAAAGAAGCAAAATTACACTAAAACTTGTATTAAATTTGATACATCTAATTGTACCATCAGCAAGTTTGATTTGTATCTGTGATATCTAGCAGTTATTATAGTCAAATGGTAAAATTACATATACTTGGAGAAAGCAGGCTAGTGAGAAACATAAAAAGTGTACTTGACTTTACTATACACAGCTACATACAGCATCTATCAGGATCTGTGCCTCTTTTCAAAGCAACCGCTCATTTACAATTTGAATAGAATTGTAATGTGTATAAAAATAATTGAAGATGGTTTAGAGGATATTTAAAACAACAAATCTCTCTGTATAAGCATTAGCATTGTTAACATTTTGTATCAGATAAGCGTTAATATTAAGTATGAAAAAATACAAATGAAATCTGCCCATAAGCCCAAATATTATTCTCAAAATAAAATGAGAATCTAAGATTTAAATTTATGTAGCCTAATTCCTGGATCATTTTCATTTGTAGGAGTCAGTCTCTGGCACATTGCCAGAAGCCGATGCCGACACACGACCATTAGACTCCAGAAATTCGGACAGCAAAACCATGGACAAAGTCTACTACCAGTACCGAGAGAAACTCATGAACCAGGGACGATACATCGACCCTGAAACGGAACTGGAGGCGGACAGTTTCGGGATGGGTGTGGTTCGTAAAGAAATGGACCTTACAAATGATGAGAAACAGTACCTTCTGGCAGTAGAACGGGGGGATGTCCCCTCGACTCGTCAGTATCTCAGTATGGGAGTACAGACAGGACTCAATGTGAACTGTGTAGATCCCCTAGGACGCTCGGCGCTACTCATTGCCATCGAGAATGAGAACATAGAAATGATAGAAGTTTTGTTAAATTACAATGTGGAGGTTGGAGACGCCCTTCTCCATGCTATAAATGAAGAGAATGTGGAGGCTGTGGAGTTGATACTAAACCATGAGGTAGCCACCAAAGGAGAGGAGGTAGGATAAATAGAGTGCTAGAGTCAGCTCAAAATGTCTGGGAATAAGATTTTATGCTGTTATGGTTTTACTAAATACCCGAATCTTGCTAGAGATGAGGTTTGATTATATTTACATTTGCATTAACCGTATCATGGAAACAACTTTTTTTTTAAATTAGAATGAAGATTGCATTTTGAAATATTTTTTTGTAGAGCTTATATTCAGTACAGGGGTTGTTTGACTTGATTTTCTGTTTTACTTAATTAATTATTCACAACCTTTTTATACTTGTCACTAATCAAGCCTCTAATCTCAAGCAGAATCTGGTTTCAGATTCTCACCTGAAAATCATTTATGGTGTATTTGCCAATGGTTTATCATTTCATACTATCAGCTTTTTAGCATGCAGTTGATGGAGGAAAATTGAATGGAGCAAAGCTTTGTCACCTCTATTAACCCTGAGAGATTCTGGGCATGCTAGAGCTCTTCTTATCCTATTCTGTCAGTCACCAGTCTCTTCTTCATTCATTCTACCAAGTTTTTTTGCCCACTTTCTCTTTGTAATTTAGGCTAACTCATTTACAACAGGTTGAGCATCAATAATGGTTTGTTTTCATTGGCTGGTTTCCAGTGACCCAATCAGAGGCTGGTATTGGATTAGTCTTGTTCGGCTCAGCTGTTTGAACAAGCTCTGCTCATCAGAGATTTACAGAGACAGTCATTTGGTTGAATGAGACTTTAAGGATGTCAACCAGTCTCATTTTGACTTGCTAGATAATTTGTCACTTTTTCATGGAGATTTCATAAGAAAAATAAATAATGTGTTATATTCCCATAGATAATTTTTCACTTTTTCATGGAGATTTGATAAGAAAAAAAATATTATAGTGTTATATTCCAATAAAAATATAGTATGCTTTAGGATTCTACATGACTTTGTATAAGTACTATAATAATGATTTTTAGTTGCATGTTGTGGGAGATTAGTAGGAAATGTGTTTTAAAAAGTACTGAAGGATGGAAATAGCGAAAGTTCCACAATAACTTAAGGTCAAAGCAATATTTGCCATAAATGCCAAGAACAACTTGATTCTATGGCAGGTGTATAGCTGCAATGTGCTCCCTGGCATTTCCTACTGATGAAACATTTATTGAATAACAACCTGATCTTACGTTAGTCTTTGAAGTAAATTAACAAGGAATTTGGTACATATTATGCACTTTGTAGCAATTCTACGGCAGCCTTTGTTCCAGACACCAAGTCTGAAGTGCTTTGACATTTCCCTGTTTACACAATTTGATTCTCCATTGATGCAAAAGTAAACATCATTAACGGATGTGAGGAAAAATTCCAATCGCAGAGGCTTAGAATGAGCATACAGTCATTTATAATGTGAATCCTCTAATTACCTACTGGTTTGATAGGGTTAAGAAATTTAATTTTGAGAGAAGATTTCCTCCCAAACTGAAATTTTGATGACAATTAGCTATGTAAAATATTGATATAAATTTATACAAAGTAATAATAAGTTTTGAAATTACAAGACTAAGAATTCAGTATGGATTCTGATTCTACTGAGGTCTGATGTAACACATTATCCTTTTAAAATGAATGTTTTTGATTTTTCTTATGATTTTGCTATAGTAATTCTTTCCAGCATTTGATGGATTTATGAAAATATCAAATTTGTTTTTGATGTGAAAATAATGACTGTTTGACAATCAGTTACATACAACATATATTATTGGGTTTGTCTTCAGAGTAATTTACCTCTTTTAGCATTAAATGATATATTTACAATTTCTTAAATTTCAACTTTAATTCTGTCTGAGAACAAAAAATATAGTCACTGAATTGCTTAACCTCTACAGCCTGATGCTAATGATGTAAGTTTGTCCTTGCCTTAAAGACCATGAACCCTTACCACAATATAGTCCCCCAAATCACAGGAAATCATCATAGCTGCCCAGATTAACAGTTATCTCATCTCATCAAAGAATGGCTTTACCAGCAGGTCACCAAATATTTATGTTTTAAAGAGGGGAACAAGTTGAGCTTAACAGCTGTTTATTTTTGTAGAGGAACAAAAACAGAGAGAAAAAACTCAGCTTGGGAAGTCATGCTCTCTCAGTAGTACTCACTAAATAAACTATAAAGAATAGGAGACCAACCACCCAACAGTCAGGCATCGGATAACATCTCACCTCAGGAGCTCCAGCCTATTATGTAAACAAAATGTAATTTATCTGACAGGGTTCCCAATTTACTGTAGCTTGGAACAACACCTCTAGTCCATTAAAACTGGTGCCAATAGGCGGGTATAGACAATATAAAAACACCCTCCCTGCTGAACTGGAATTCAGGATGCTGTAATGTGTGTCTTCATGTTGTTAAACTGTACCTATATCAGCTGTTATATTGTTGTCATAGAGTAACCTACACACCAAATCAAAGAAAAATTAGAATATGCAGCAGATCAGCATTTTTTAAACCCCTCATTGTCACTTTTAACTACAATCACAGAAAATTTGCAAATTGACTGTTATTAACCTTGAGTTAAAGTCTTATTGTGACATCACTTTTTAAGCCCCCTTGAAAAAGAATAAGAAAGATACTGTGCATTAAATATCAATAGAATCCTTTAGATCGTAGACAAGAAAATTGGTACACCATGCATTTGCCCTTTGATTGGATGATCTTATGATTTTCAGGTCAAAGGTCAAACTGGACATAGAAAAAATTGGCAGCTCAATATGCAGATCAAATTTCATTGGCACACTAGTACCTCTGAGGAGTAAGTGACCATTGTAGATTTTGAGGTCACAAGGTCAAGGGTCAAACCACTGTAGACATAAGAAGATGTTTTCTCATTAATTTTTTGAGAGCACTTTCCTTGTAGACATGAACTTGGAAGATTGTTTTCTCTAAGAATTATATGATCATGAGTTCATGATATCAAAGGTCAAACTGGGCATGGGAGGTCTTGACAAAAGCACCCTCCCCCTTCTTTATTTTTTATCAAAAAGGAAATGTAGACATTGCCTAAAACCATCTTCCAACTTCATGAGACCCCATCAAAGAGCTAGGAACAACTACATGGCATAATACAAAATTATGATTTAATTGAGTAAATCTTTTAAAATTTGCAGCTTTAAGAGACAAAATTCCTTTAAATTATAACTAATCTGTTGTCTATAAACTTACTCTCCTTCAATACAAATTTAGAATTAAAATGAACTGTGATATCTTGCAATTAGCCAAGTCAGGCTAATTTACACAATGTATTTTGTAAGAATTGAAGTTCACAGAACTGAACTACCATAAAGGAGTTAAATAAAAACATACATTTTTTATGTAGTGATGCCTTCATGGATTCCATTGATTTTTATTCTAAAATATGTTTATTGATCAATTTTCAGGCAGTTGATGGTTGACAAGTTTTTATTCACATTAGATTCCTCAATATATATATTTTAGATTCCGCAATTATCCCAAATCAATATGATGGAAAGAATTTTTACTTGATGAATTGGTGACTGTGCATTTTCATTAGCATTTTTGGTAACTAACTTTACTGCTGAATTTCTGAGTGATAGACAACACACCATACTTTTCATCATTGCTGACTAAGATTACAAATGAAATCATTTTATATTTGATATGTAAACAAGAAACAACAAGAGTTCAAAATTATTTTGATCAAGTAGTATTGTCATCTCCTGAATTTGCCTGGCATGTAAAATATGTTTCATATTGTGAAAATTGCAAAATCTCTAACCCAAGCCTTGTAGTAAAACTACTTGTTTTTATGTATTACCAGAATTAATATTGTATGATAAAAAAAAATTGACACTATAAGACAGGTTCACTCCTCTTCACTATAATGAGAGGCTGCCATTCAGCACCGCTTTCTTGGCAGCACTTTGATCCTGTATTGTTACCTAACAGCTGTTTCCTTTATGTGTATGTTTTTTTGTGTCCCTAGCTTTAATCCTCTGCACCCCTTCTTCTGGTTAATTAGACATGTATACTTTTATTGTATACGCAATAATCTTTGCTTATGTAATAGTCACCATCTGTTTTTTTCTGAGGTTTTAAATTTTTTTTTACAGCGATGTGTTGTACATTTTATTGTTTATGTAACTAATATGCACATATCAAGGACTTCCTGCTCGTTAAGCGTGTTAATTGAAATCAATATATTGCAGAAAGGACAACTTTTTCATTGCATCATACAGAAAATTCTTCAAGATTCCGTACAATTTCTTTTCAAAATGTTGTGTTTTTTATGCTTGTACAAAAGACATTTTCAGATTAAAATTTAAAGAATGCTTGAACATTTTTTTTAAGGGGGGGGGGGATAAAGTAGAGAAATAGAAAAAGAAATTATATTAGGAGAAAAGGTCTTTGATATGTGTAAGAAAATTGTTTGTGCTTAATTTTGTGTGCTCTTTTACAGTCTATTGATTCACGTCATAAAAGGGTGAGTATTCTCCCTTGATCTACCATTTATCACTACATTATCTAATAATATACATGTAGATCATAATTCTTACTATATGAAATAACCAGTCCACTTTACCAACACAAACCCATCATGTTTAGATTCCAGATGGAATTCAGAGCAATATTTCCTGTGTTTATTCTTCATTTCATTCTATTTCAAAATTTATTTGTAACTTTGCAAATCACAAAAATCGATCTATTACATATAGGTAAATGTTTTGTATAACTGGATCATAAAATTCAAAATTATATTTTTATTCTTCTTCCACTTACATTTCTTTCACATAAAATGCAAACATATAAATATTAATTCATTGAAAACTTATTGGGGGACTAAGGAAGAAAGAGGTCAATTGATGGACTACTACTGTAACAGGACTATATATACACATCAATGTCCAGAAATCAAATTTAAAGAGGTCTGTGTGTTACACTAGTATTGAACTTTCTGTGCTGTTCTGATAATTTTATTGTTCTAAATCAGAGGTACTTTAGACTTTGATATAACTATAAAAACATAGAGTTTATATATGGTCATATTAAGTATGATTTTTCATAGAGTATCAAAATTGCAATACTCTATGCAAAATAATTGAGGGAAATTGTTATAATACAAAAACTGAATGGACCAATGTACGGTAATTATTATATTTATCCTGCAACTACCCCTTGCATTGACCTAATAAAGGTAACCTAATAAACCAAAGCTTTATCCGGTCACTGCCCTAATAAAGCCTCGTACATGTATTCCGACGTTCTAAAAGCATTGTGACGTCATGTATATTGCAATGTTTACGCCATGGCATCATAGTTTCAACTGCAGAAATGTGCCTAAATCTGTCAAAAATAGCTAGTTTTGGACGTTCAAATGTACAGAATATGTTGCAGGATAAACAAAATACATGATAACTGTCTTGAAATATACGCGATATTTGGGCTTGGGTCGAAAACGTAAGAGGGCTTGGCAAGCCTCGCCCTCTATCACGTTTTCTTACCCTCCCCCAAATATCGCTTATATTTCAAGACAGTAACCATGTTTTTTATATATATATTACTTCTATACCAATGGAGTATCTAAAAAAGCAGGCAAATTAAAGAAAAAATTAGTTGGAAATAAAATAAAAGTCAAAATATCCCTAATTCTAGTAAAAATGTCACATATGCAAAACATATCAGTTCTATAGTACCTCTGTAGATTTGTCTTTTTGTTTAATTAGTACAACTCATGTAACCAGCCATTGCTTGTTTATATCTGCAAACATGTAGCATACATATACCAAGCTATTTAATCAGCATTACAGTGTACAGGGAAATTTTTGCCCGTTTAATTTTGCCCTACCCTTATTTGAGCGAATTTAAAACAATACAGTATAATTTTTAGCTCTACTGGTCAGAGACCAGAAGAGGTAATGTGATAGTAAGGTGTCCGTCTAGCTGTACAGCTGTCTGTCTAGCTATCCGTCTGTCTGTAAACAATTTTTCAAAACGCTACTCCTCCTACAGTTTTGGTCTGATTTTAATATAACTTTGCACACAAGTAGACTACATTAAGATACATAATATAGTGCATCGGTTTTTGATTTTTGATGAACAGTGTTGCCATGGTTACTAGAAATAGAATTTTCTGTGAAACTCCTTTAAAATACTACTCCTTCTACAGTTTTGGTCTGATTTCAATATAACTTGGCACACAAGTAGACTACACTAAGATACATAAAATAGTGCATTGGTTTTTGATTTCGATGAACAGTGTTGCCATGGTTACTAAAGATAGAATTTTCTGTGAAATTCCTTTAAAATGTCCTCCTACAATTTTGGTCTGATATCAATATAACTTGGCACACAAGTAGACTACACTAAGATACATAAAATAGTGCATTGGATTTTGATTTCGATGAACAGTGTTGCCATTGTTACTACTCCTTCTACTGTTTTCGTCTGATGCCAATGGCGTCTTTTCTCATTCTTTGTTATAAATACAAACCAGTAGAGCTACAGTCTCGACAGAGACTTCTGGTTTAAACAAAACTATGACTGGGCGAATTTAAACTTGGCAAAGTTGTTTGCTAGTGTGAAAGGGGAAAAATAACATGGGTTGAAAATAACTCTGTATACAGTATTCTCTCTTTGTACATGTAAAGCATACTTTTATAGAACATGGTACGTGTATTATTTTAATACAGTGAAACTTGTTTAATCTGGATATTGTATATTCAAAAATATTGCCTAGCTAATATGACCTAAACATTGTGTTAATTGATTCGATTAATAAATGTGTATAAAATGTCTAATAGGTAATGTTTTTTTATCTGTCCATATAGAATTAGTTGTTTTCAGTTATAGACAAGTTTTACTTTATTTTAAAATATAGGTACTTTTTAAATTTCCTTCAAAATTTGAAACTTGTTCTTAACCTATCTGGAGTGACTTCTATCCTATGACTGGAATTAAAGTGTATAACATGTATTGCTGTTATATCTTTGAGTTTTTATACATTAGATGGACAAGAATGTTGTTTTAGATGTTGAAGTATGTACAGTAAAATGTTCTCCTTGTTGCAGATTTGCCCTTAGCATGCATTTTAGTGTCAGGTACCCTTACAAAGTGACTTAGTCGGTTCATTTAAAGACCTTGCCGCTGACTTCATGTTTTAAAAGAAAGCTAAAGATGCAGCTATTTGCCCTCATTTAACTATGATGTACCCATGCAGACTGCATTTTCTTAAGCTTAAGATACATAATTAAGGAATCACTGTCTTGTTTGTTGGGTATGCCAGCAATAGTTGGAAATTTAATGCTTGTTATGCATAAATTATCCCAAGTTTCCAATATTGATGTCCCTGGCATACCCAACAAACTAGACAGTGATTCCTTATATTTCAATTTAATTGTGAAATAAAATTGTAAATTAAGATTTAAAAAATGTTGTCTAATAGATTTAAATTACATGAGGCCGCCCACTGACAACAGACACAACGACAGCTGCATGAGATTTACTGCATATTTAAGCTTAGCTTAGCTCTTGACCTTTTCCTCCCTGAAATTTACATTCCAGTTGAATTATTGAAGAAATAAACTGACCTAAACTTTCAAAGAGTTATCACAGAGACAACAAATAGAAATGGAAATATTTCTATTCATCAGCTTTTTATTCTGACATTTCTGATATCCTAATGTTGCCATGGTCACTAAAAGTATATATATTTTTGTGAAATTCTGATTTCAGTAAAGTTTGCTGGACAAAGGGATTAAACCAGGGATCATAATTCTGTTCAATGGTTTTACCATAATTTTTAACTTGTGCTACCCTTTTCCTCCTTCATGTTTTGAGTACAAACCAGTAGAGCTACAGTCTACTTTTTGTCCTTTTTCAAAAGTTTTTCAGTTTAAGGTAGTCCAACCCTCAGGTTTATAAAATTAGCAGTTAAGTAATTAAAAATTCTCATAAAAGTATCTCTGAATCCACAAAGTTAATGTAAAGAACTTAATTCGGTAATAGCCAATATTTACCCCCCCCCAAATCAAATTTTGATGGAGATACATTTAATTAAGTTCTTAAACAGGGAAATATATGTTGACTTCAAAGCACTGAATATTTTCATAAGTAATGACGCAATATGTACGTAATGACGTCACAAACATGACGTAAATTTCAGTTTTTTATGAATTTTACAGAAAAATGTACATATTTCGTCAATATTTTGAGTAAAAGTCACCGAGCGCATGTGTGTTCAGGATCAATATTTTGATATAATGTGTAGAATGATAATATCAATGAAATATGTCAATATTGTTCCTGAACAAACTTGCGCTCTATAAAATTTAAAGCTAAAATTGTTGAAATTTTGTCTATTTTGTCCTCTTTCTGAAAAAGGATATAAAATCGGACTAGTTTGTGACGTCATAAAAACAAAAATTGTGAATACACTGCTTTGACACTATAATATTTTCTGTTAATCTATATTTCTCATACAATTTATTGAATTCAGCACATTTCAGGAAGTTTTCAAAATTTGACTTTTGTGGGGGCAAATATTTGCAATATACCGCATATAGTTCTTTATCCACAGTATTTCATAAAAGCTAAAGATTAAAATCAATCATATTATATAGGGAAAATTGTCAAATCTCCAATATATTTGCAGAAAAAGCGAATTGGAATATCAGTCATGCATTTTCTAATTGCAAATTGATCAACAAATATATTTTAGGTTAAAAACGGATAGGTATCCGGGCATTCAGAGAAATTGTCATGATTTTTATACTTATTTGGTATTTTTGGTCTTCTATTTCCATCATGTATTCACCACAAATCCCTTCTTGATTGTTTCATATCATGCTAATAAGCATTGGTATCTATGGCAGGATTCAAGAAAATCTTGTTTCTCTAAAACTGTATAATTTTAATTCCTTTTATAGGGTACAAATGTCAACTTTTATAAGACCTTTTTTAAGACTTCCAAAAACCTTCAATCATATAAAATATGAATAAAATGAAAATTGTTGCATGAAAAAATGTCATTTTCAAGCTTCATTTTGATGCATTTCAAATTAGATATAAATTTTTGGAGTTATCCTTCCTGGCTGAGGATCAGAGAGCAATAGGTTTGATTTTAATGATTGGATTGTGAGCTAAGATAATGTTTTATTTGTGTAGTATGCTCTAAATGATAAATGATATTGTACTGAAACAGATGTTGAAATGAACAAGAAATATTATGCAGATCAAATTAAGCAGTGTTTTTTTTCCCTTCAAAATATCATCATCTAGACATTTGTTCCCTTAAGAAATAAACTATTAAAGCATCAATTTTCCTGTCTCACAATTTGAAAAGCATATTGATAAACAATATCAGACATGTTGAAAAAAGATATACCTCATGAAAATTAGAATTGTCATTTGTATAAATCTGAACTTTGAAAAAAAACTTATTCTTAGCCTTAGAACCATTTCCAGCTTAGTTTAGACTTTCAGTAAGATGTGGCATTCTTGGCACTACATGTTTACTATCTGTCAAATGGTGAATAGATTCTCATTGGTTAAGAAATTAATAACATCTTAACTTTAAATTGTTGTTGACAACGATGAGACAACTTAAGCTCCACCTCTTTGCAGGACGAAACAATGTAATTGGTTATTCGATACACTTATTGGCATTAATTTTTGCCCAAATTTCTGTTCCATGTATGTTTCAACAATGAAGGAAAGCAGTGTAAATTTCAGAAGCTAATTATGTAACGTCGAGAATGCCACGCCTTACTGAAGGTCCAAACTAAGCTGGAAATGGTCCTATATACATGAAATTGCACAAGATACTTATGATTACACTTAGACAAAATGATTTCATCATTAAGAAATACTTATTGAAAGTAATGGAATTATATCACTAAGAATTGTTTTTTCAGTCTCTACACCAGAGTGTTCCATCCAGTTCATTTACCCCTGACATCACCCCCATAATCCTGGCAGCTCATCGCGACAACTACGAAATCATCAAACTACTCCTAGATCGGGGCTACCAGATACCCAAACCTCACAACATCAAGTGTTACTGTAAATCATGCATGGACGGAAGTACTGATGACAGTTTACGTCACAGTCGGTCACGCATCAATGCTTACAAAGCACTAGCCAGTCCTTCCTTAATTGCTTTGTCGAGTAAAGACCCTATACTGACCTCATTTGAATTGAGTTGGGAACTTAGAAGACTTAGCAAACTAGAAAATGAGTTTAAGTTGGATTATGAAAAATTAGCCAAAAAGTGCCAAGAATTCGCTGTGGATTTACTGGAACAGATCCGCGGATCTAAGGAGTTGGAGGTGATCCTAAACCATGATACGACTAATCCGGCGTATAACGAGGGGGGACAGGAAACGGAACCTCACGCTAGCGACAAGCTGAAGCTCAGTCGGTTAAAACTGGCCATCAAATTTAAACAGAAAAAGGTATTTCACTTGTCATTTCTATGCCTTCTCTGTGAATATGAGGGATCATATCCCATTTGTTATTTCTTCATCCATCCTTTGATCCATGCATCTTTCCATCCAGCTGTCTGTTCATGCATTCCATGCATCACTTTATGTTTTATTAATTAAGTTTCAAAGAAAATTTCAATACAGTTTTATTAAACTTAGATTTGTTGATATATAATTATATTGATACATTTATTCAAATGTATCAAATATTTTGACCTTGACCTTCCCTTTGACCTTAACCTTACATTTCAAAGAAAGTATTTGAAATATTCCATAAACATGCACATTGGTATACATTGTATACCGATATATTTCAACTGTGTCCCATTTTTTTTTCCATTGACTTTCCCTATGACCTTTGACAGTACTGTTTATATGTTATTACATGTAATTGTGGTAAAAAGTCAGTTGTAGGGAAACCATCTAAAACAATTTCATCAATTGTTACACTTTTAAACTTATTGGTGAGAACTATTTATATGGTCTGATTTCAGTATAACTTGGCACACAAGTAAACTACACTAAGATACATAATTCTATTTACAGGTTTTTGATTTCAATGAACAGTGTTGCAGTGGTTACTAAAAAATAGAAATTTTTGTGAAATACTTTCAAAATGCTACTCCTCCTACAGTTTTGGTCTGATTTCAATATAACTTGACACACAAGTAGAATTTGCTAAGATACGTAATTCTTTTTAATGGTTTTTGATTTCGATGAACGGTGTTGCGATTGTTACTAAAAATAGAAATTTCTGTAAAATACTTTCAAAATGTTAAACCTCCTACAGTTTTGGTATGATTTCAGTATAACTTGGCACACAAGTAGACTACGCTAAGATACATAATTCTATGTATCGGTTTTTGACTTTGATGAATGGTGTTGCCATGCTAAACATAGAATTTTTGTGAAATACTTTCAAAATGCTACTCCTTTTACAGTTTTGGTTGGATTTCAATATAACTTGGCACAAACAAAGACTATACTAAGATACAAAATTCTCTTTATCGGTTTTTGATTTTGTTTAAAGATGTTGGTTACTAAATATAGAAATACTTTCAAAATGCTACTCCACCTACAGTTTCAATGAATGGATACATATTGCTGTGGTTACTAGAAATAGAAATTTCTGTAAAATACTTTAAGAATGCTATTCCAAATACAGTTTAAGTCTGATTATAATATAATGTGGCATGCAGGTAGACTACACTGAGATACATAATTGTCTTCATTGTGTTTTTTGTTTTGTTTATATATTCCTGTTGTAAAGTTTCAAGTTCCAACTGCTACTTTTTTTCTTTTCTTTACGTCAAGTACAAACCAGTAGAGCTACAGTCTCAACAGAGACTTGTGGTTTATATTAACTTTCCCTGTGACCTTGACTTTACTATTCTTTATTTACCATATAATTTTAAACTAAGATGCGAGGTACATTTCTTGTTACTCTACTAGTGAACACTCCGTGGGGTATTCATAGTATTATATGGCCATATTTCTTCTAATTGACCAGCCCGACTATTTGACAAAGACAACAAAGGTCCTGATTTGATATATGTTAGCATAATTCACACATTCTTATTGTCTAAACTGATCAGAATAATGCCTCAGCTGGACAACCATATTGTGTGTAACAGAAGAGAAGAAAATGTAACAGGTCAGACTGGGATTCAAACCTTAGCTTATTTACTTAAGAAAAATTATTTCAAGATCAAAGGAAACCCAAGAAAAAAGTCCAAATAACAAAGTTGATGCAGTTGATCAGCTCTCATCAATATGTATAGGAAGGATTGTTTGAAGTATCCTAAAAAGAAAAGGTTAAGGTCTAAAAATGTTGATGCAGATGAAGTTATAAGTTCTCTTCAATACATGTCAACATTTGAATTTTGATAAAAATATCTGATAGTTTCTTTAAAACTTAGCTAAACACAAACTCAAATATAGTGAAGTCAAAGGAAAAGTCTAGGTATAAACATGTTGATGTATCAGCCTATATGATTTTATAATAATATTTTGAACAGTTTATTTGAAATTGAGACTAAACACTTATCAAAGATTATAGGTGATGTAAATATCAAAGGGAAGGTCGGGGTAAAAAGTATGTTGAAGCATATATGTTTGAATAGCATAAAATTGATAAATAAATCTTGAATATTTTGTTGAAACTGAGTAAAATGCAAAGTGCGTCTGAAGAACAGATGGAAGGATGGAAGATGGACATGGCCAACACTTTGTGCTCTGGCTGTATTAATTCGTGGCATAGCATAAAAATTCTTGAATGGGAAGTTAAAGGAAAACATTCAGTCAATATTCATTTTTTTTTTCTTTAGGCAAAAAAAGATTAACAAAATCATTCAGAGAATCTCAGTCCTCAACTTGAGGAAAAAAGATGAGCTTGGCTAATCTAGGGGTAGTAAAGGGGAGGGGGGGACTTAAAGAGGGGTGAGCAGAGCCATATACAGATTTATGTTATAGAATTTTATTGAAAAAGCTCAAAAGCCTCAAAATCAATGAGTCTTGAATCTTCTTTTGGCCACAGGGAGTTGTTAATATATAAAATTTCATCGCAAAAGCTCAATAGTTTCTTGACATATGTGGAAACCAAAGTGTTAAAACAGACAGACTTTATGAATTTATGACCTTGATCTTTGACCTCAAAATTAAAAGGGGTCTTCTTTTGGCCACAGGGAGTTGTTATGTAAAATTTCATGCAAAATCTTAAAGGCTTTTTGAGGTATTGCACAGAAAAGTGATAGAGACAAATAGAAAGATGGACTAATGGACAGACAAACCCAAATAAATATCCCCCACTTTTAGTGAAAGCGGGGGAACACAAATAGGCTAAGCTGAAGTATAGATCTTGGTATGCTTTATTTGTTCAGATCTTTAGAGAACTTTGTACCCAATAGTACACTCAGTAATAAGTGTGGTAGAATGGTATGGCCACCAAATTGAATTTTTTGCTTGCTGCACACAATCACTTCCTATCTGATATAGAAATACTGTGAGACCTCGTGGGAAATCTGAAGCACGATTAAATAACAGTGTAAGCCCCCACAGCATATGCTGTAAAAAAAGGCACCAAAACTTCCCATGCAAGGATTGACCAAGAGATTTTTCAATGACACCATGTTAATTCTTGCTATTTCTTAAATATGTCCCATTTGAAAAGGATTTGGCCTTAATCATGCTTTTCATTTGATTTAATTAGAATTCCCTTTGCCAGAGTAAGTTTTATGAACTGGCCCATGGTTCGGATATGATAAAAATGTTAACTGATAACATGAAACAGGTAACAGATACAGGTAGATGGATAACTGTAAAGAGACACTTTTGTCCTATTAATAATTTGACCCAGGATGTCTTTAAATGAATAGTTAACCAACATACTTATTCACTGTACATTAACTCAGCTAGCCAAGGGAGACAATCTACTCCTCTCCTGGATCTTCAATCTACAATTCGTCATCCTTGCCTAGCAAAGATAACAATTACTAAAATACAGATCATAAAATTTAAGAATACAAATCGAGGTTAATAAAGCTAACCTAAGTAATTCAAAAATATTTAATTTGCTGGAACTGATATAAGATAAACAGTAAAAGTCACATGTCCTTTATGTACATTGACTTATACATTCTTACAGAATCAATACACAAGGTCACGAGTGTGACATCGAGTTCAAAATAAATGAGAATAGGAAACTCATTTATGTCAAAGAAGTACTTGGATATAATCAAAGATTCAAGATTGTAATCTATAATTGAGATGAATTCCCTTCCAAAGGAATGTTTAGTAATGTGCATTAGGAAAATAAGTAATTGCATTATCATGGTATCTTTGCTACACATCTATAATATACCAGTACATAAAATCTAAGTCTGCAATAGTCAATGTATGATGCCATCTTGTGAGTTTGGTCTAATTTTGGCTTTAAATATCTTGTGAAGTGAATTTGTCCCAGAATCATAAATCTGGATGGGAATGAAGCACGACTTCTGGTAAAGTGGATGTACTAATAATACTGAATTTTTCTTAGTTGTCACTTGATCGGGGGCTCAAGGGATGTCCAGTGGGTCAATTCTAAAACAACTTGATACTGATGCATGCCTTTATATAGTCCTCTTTGACCCTGCAGGGGTATAGGGTAATGACGTTAGCTCTTCCTTTAATTTTGCTATGAGCTGCAGTTTTGAGTTTCCTGCGTCAGTTCTTCTGTGTCCAGGTCAGGCCTATCCTGGTCATTGCTGGATGTCCTCTCTTCCTTTTGTCCCGTGGTTCCAGTCTAAGACATGCCTTGTGATGTTTTGAGGTTTTCGAAGGATAAGAGGAATCCTGAACACCTTTATTGTTTTTATGGTGGTATCTTAATTCATGGTGTGCTTGGCTGGTTCTTCAAAGCTGTTAATTCAATGAATTTTGAAATTCATTTCTCTCTGACCTAGCATTTGGGATTTAGGGTTAGTCTAAGTTCATAATTAAATGAAAAGGCATAACATGTCTTCAAAATTGCTTACATGTACCTATAGATATCAAAACGATGTTTGCATGATGATTATGTAAGGATAGCAGTGGTTTACTAAAATTGATCAAATTTAACGTCACTGCATGGATATACATATAGAGTTGATGTTCCAGGATGAGGTTAAATAAAAATGAGACTGAATTTAAAAAAAAAAAAAAAACTTTTAGTCTTAAGTTAGTTTGAATTTTTTTTAACAATATAGTTACAAATGCGAATCATTCAGATTTCAACAAAAGCAGAGATGCAAAACATTTAAAATGGTCAGTATGCTCAATGAACTATCCTAGAAAATCATTCCTCCCACTGT
This sequence comes from Saccostrea glomerata, assembly GCA_003671525.1. Taxonomy (NCBI): domain Eukaryota; kingdom Metazoa; phylum Mollusca; class Bivalvia; order Ostreida; family Ostreidae; genus Saccostrea; species Saccostrea glomerata. The sequence goes on along the minus strand of PRKT01000160.1, from coordinate 550,321 downwards.
TTATCAATAATGTAATCCTCCTGTATTGACCTCATAACATAAGATATGATATACTCCATGGAATGATTAATTCCTTTATAACTTGATTCAACTAATGATGTTACTTGTATATCAAAAGAAAGATAACTCTATTTTTGTTTTTCTATTTCAGTTTGTTGCCCATCCTAACTGCCAACAACTTTTAGCCTCCCTGTGGTACGAAGGTTTGCCGGGTTTCCGTCGACATAATATCGTATCCAGACTGACGATTACGTTTTTTATAGGATTTACTTTTCCACTGCTGTCATTATTTTACCTTTTAGCACCAAAGAGTCGATTAGGCAAACTTATACGAAAGCCTTTTATAAAGTTTATTTGTCACAGTGCTTCTTATATTACATTCCTACGTAAGTTCATTTTCTGCATTAGTCAATTCTATTATTTCAATTTAAGTACCCTTTAGCAATCCTATGCCAAATTAAGAATCTGCAAATTTTGAGAGATATTTTTGAGTTAATTCTTGTACCTCATAAATGTTAGACAATTTTGATTTTTTTTTCTTTAAGGAAATGAAATTTCATATTTGTATTAATATCTTCATCATGGTTTGGTATTTGTTGATCTGTGTATTTACTGGTGATGGTTTCTTGTTGGACAGTTTTACTGATTTTGGTGTCACAGCGGGTAGAGATTCCCATTCCTGGCTTATCAACCAAAGTGGGATCGGACATAGAGAAGATCAAGTTAGAGAGGAGAGGGGCCCCAGCCACGATGGTGGAATGGATGATCTTGGCCTATGTAGCTGGTAAACTGGTTCTCAACAGATTATAAGGGACACTTCTTGAAAACACTTATATTGCATGTTACAATTGATAAATTTACTCAGAAACAGAAATTGAAATTTCAAAGTGAATATAATTCAACATCAATAGTGTCAAAGATGAAATTATTTTGTTAAAGCTCCACATTTTTAAAAATATGATGATTTTAGACATCTTTATAAAAAGTAAGTATGGATTTGTTTGTTGACTATAAACCTGTAAGTAACCTTTAATCTGTTCCAGGTCTAATATGGACGGAGATCAAACAACTGTGGGATGAAGGAGCACACGATTACGTCCATGATATGTGGAATATTCTGGACTTTGTTACAAATTCTTTGTACATAGCAACATTTACACTTAGGTTAATAGCTTATTTACAGGTAAGTTCAGCATAATTTAATAAAGTGTCTGTTTTGAAGTTGAAAATATGAAGATTTCAGAGAATGATAGAGATTTACACTATCAAAGGGAATAACTCATCTGAAACTAAGATCAGTAATTAAAATTTTAAAAACAAAATGGAGCATTGAAACCTACGTTCTCTTTGTGCAAATCAATACAATAATGATTATTTTCCTACAGGTACAGAAAGAAATAGAAGAAAATAAGCCAAGTGCACAACTAGAAAGAAAAGACTGGAATGCTTACGACCCTAATCTAATAGCAGAGTCTCTGTTTGCGGCAGCCAATATTTTTAGTTCTTTGAAATTGATTTACATTTTTACAGTGAATCCCCACTTGGGGCCCCTACAGATATCTCTTGGTCGTATGATTTTGGACATTATGAAGTTTGCAGTGTTATACGGGTTGGTGCTGTTTTCTTTTGCCTGTGGTTTGAATCATTTGTACTGGTACTATGCAACACTTAGAGAGAGAGAGTGCAGGGAACAGAATATAGAAGAATCCTGTGATCGCAGATACAAAAGATTTGCAAAGTAGGTCTACTTCAAGATAGAGTACAAATGTGCTTTATATAAACTTAAGAAAATGTTCATATCTAAAGAAAACTTAAGTGCTTATGCTGTTTTAACTTTATTACATGCTGTAAGTCCTGTTTTTCAAAATATGTATCTTTTTATATGCCTATAGCTATTTTAAATGTCTATATCTTTTTATATGGCTATATGCAAATAGCTTTAAACATGATCATAAAAGTGTGTCAACTCTCTTGCAGCTTATTTCAGATTCTGCAGACCCTGTATTGGTCTATCTACGGCCTGATAGATCTGAACAATGCAGAGCTACAGGAGAAGCACATATTCACCGAGTTCATAGGGAAGCTGATGTTTGGTTCCTACAGCTGGATAGCCTTAGTGGTTCTCCTGAACCTGCTCATAGCCATGATGAGTAACTCATACCACAATACATCAGTGAGTTTAGGAATGATACGTGTGTAATTTAAAAAAACGTAAATTTTCAACCAAAGTTGGAATAATGTGTTTTCAATTGTGAACATGCACTTCTGAAAGTACAAGATAAATATGTATTGGAACACCCCTCCTGTGTAAATAAAACGTTTGTATTGTGTAATCAAATATGGACACTGATGTCTTTTCCAGAGCCAGGCAGACGAGGAGTGGAAGTTTGCTCGGTCCAAGCTGTGGATGAGTTATTTTGAGGACAGTGGAACGCTCCCACCTCCATTTAACATCATACCCAGCCCCAAGTCCTTCATCTATCTGATTCTGTGGTTTAAAAATAATCTCTGTTCATGTTCTCTCAACCAGACAAGTAATAGATGGCAAAGTATACGAGTAAGTTTATTCTTTGTGGAATGTAAGGAACAGAGTTCAAATGATATTGTGCTTTATATGAGTGCCCACTCTTGTCAAGCTGAACGCCATAGACTCTAGAGCAAAAGTATCCACAAAGCCATGTAGAGCTACAATAGTCTCATAGACTTAATGTACCATGTAAATTAGTGAATAAATTCAAGTTTATTGATGCAATCATGTGGTAAAGAATTTTAAATTAGTTTAAGAATTTTAGTGTTCACATTTTCTTTTTTCCAGAAAATTGTAAAGAAAATTAATGAAAAAGAAATTAGGTATCAGGTATGTTTTTATGGAGAAGAGTTTTGTCATTAAATCGAAACAATCTTGAAATATTTAAATATACTATTGCTTTTTACAGTGAAACTTGTCTAATCTAGATGCTGTTTAATCCGAAATCTTGTCTAATATGGTGTAAACTTAAATCACAATGTACCTTATAACAAAAAAAAATGTTGTGGCACACAGTTTATTAAAAAAGTTTTACTTTTCAGCGTGTAATGAAAGACTTGATAAAAAGATACATCATGCAAAAGCAAAGAGGTCCATTAAGGGGGGAGGGAGTGACAGAGGACGATGTGCAAGAAATCAAACAAGACATATCCTCTTTTAGATATGAACTGCTTGAAATATTACGCAATAACGGAATGCGAACTCCGAACCCCAACCAGCCAAAACCAACCAGTAAGAAGATGCGTTATTGGAAACAACTCTGTGGGGGGCTATCAGAGAGTTTTGATTCCACTCAGAGTCAAAATGGCTTCCCTATGGATTAAGCTTCCTTTTATTTCAGTGTTGATCAAAGCAATCCAATGCTTTGCTTGTCTTTTCCTCTCTAGCCTTATAGGGCTACCATATGGATGCAAAAAAGTTGTCAGAGAAAACAAAGTGTTCTTCCATGTTTTTGTAAACAGCATTATTTTTTTCTCAGATATTCACATGGTAGTCCACATTTTCCATACAAGATCTCACTGTAGAATTTATACACTTATGTTATCTGGCAGTCCAAATTTTTCTGTCATCCATAATGTTTTTTGTTTGGGGACAAGATGCCAGATGACATTTTCCTCCTCCATTTTGTTACCATAGTGATGTTGTGGCTATAAGAATCACTGCAGTGCTTGAATGTAACTGTTGTCTTCCGTTATTTGATGGTCGTGTAGTTCACACACTACCTTTTTTCTGTGATTTTTTGTATGTGATCCAATGATATATACAACAGTTTATAAAAGTCCCCCAAGCACTTGGACGACAGCCGATTGGATGTATGAGGAGTGAGGAAGCAGGCCCCCTTACACTTCAGGTATAAGCTTGGACATGAAATAATTGGCTTGAAATATATACTTCGTATGCAAGTATTTCACAGGAAAATCCTTTATACTAAAATCAGATTTGGAATTTTCTTGTGAAAGGTGTGAGATAGTTTCCATATTATGTGTACTAATTATAAAACAATGGCTTGCCGTATACTAACAAAACTGACTGCTGTTTATATATTAGTGACTTTGAGGTGTCTTTCTTGTTTACATCTCTTACTTTTTACTTGAGCCAGTCATCTTGCTTTTGCCAATATTATACAAGAACTACAAATATATTTATGCAGAATCTGCTGTATTCTGCTTATTGTAGATTTCTTAGTTATTTTCTCTTTTGTACTAAATTGAGACTAACCATTAATTTTTTTTCTCTGGGTGGACATCCCTAAGTAAGCTGAGTAAAACTTTCTACTACAACTTGAAAATGTTGAAATTTCTTTTATATTTTAAGGTCCATTGATACTCTGATAAGAGAGATAACTCTTAAAAAGAAAAATGTCTTTATTAATTTTTGAAGTCAAAAAGTCTTTTTGTCCATTTCTATTTTCTACAGCTAAATTGTTTGCAATTTTATTATTAAATGCACTTACAATTTCTGATAAAATGTCAAACTAACATTTCAAATGAGGATCCAGAGGACATGGACCTTGTAACAATTTAATTAATTTTTATGTACAGTCAAGTGCTATCGGAAAACACCAGAATAATCTTGGAACTTGAATGTTGAAGACAAATCAGCTGCAAAGAAAATATGAGATGAAGTTACTATGTAGATGAAAGTATTAATTGGTGGTTTAATTTTCATCCATTTGTCATTGCATGGTTTCTTCTCAGTTGAAGGTACAGCATTTTCAGAATATAGGAATATTTTCAGTATAAGGACATTTTCAGTATAAATAGGGACATTTTCAGTTCACCATTAATTTACAGGGACATTTTCAGTATAAATAAGGACATTTTCAGTATGAATTGGGACATTTTCAGTATAAATATATAGGGACATTTTGAGTATGAATAAGTTTGCTTTGTATGTAGATTTCAAAATACAATATTTGCCAGTATTTAACATTGAAATGTGCTTCAAGTTGAACTAGTTTTGGCTTAAGCCAAGTACCAGGTATTTTCAGACTCAGAATTTAGTAAGAGCAATGTTGATTCAGGTGAGCTTTGGGACTTCTTGTTTCTAGTCTATACTTCTGATATAAATTAGCAATTTAAATATGTCTCTAAATTTAAAAAAAATGCAATTTGTATATTATAATATGTGTAGTGCCACATATTTTTTGCTGCTTTTAGAGGTTTTTTTCTCTGACAGTAGATGTACTATTTTTCTACCTTATTTCCCACTCTTTGAACACTGTGTTTTGTTGTATTTTCGTTGCAAACTGATAGAAACTAAACTGCCTGGCTTCTCACACCACTCTATGTTGTAAAAATATTTTTTTCTTTTCATGTAAAATTCCTTTTAAAAAAAACGGCTTTTTTAAGCTGAATTGAAAATATAAATTTATTATTTCATAACCTAAATACTATCTATCAATTAATATTTTGAAAGGAGTTTATTTGAAAAGCACATCATCAAAGAAAAATTTTATTTGCTTTATTTCCCTTTCAGATCGAAGATCTTGCAGACGGCGCAACCAAGTCAACTTAGAGAGGTTAAAAAGGTCAATCACCATGGGAACAATCAATGAGACACACAACAAAAACCCTCCCCCAGATTACACCTCCCTGGATAAATCTTCACAGGTCAAGGCCTCAGAAAGGTCAGAAAAGGACAATACATCTGTGTCTTTCCTAGAAAAACCAAATCATCTTCGTCGCCGCAGTCCAAGGAGGGGTCTTGGTGCCCTTCGCGCAGATGAAGGACTTGGAGAGTCCTTAGACCTGAACATTGAAAATGAGAACAGCCCAAAGTTAGAGCATCGCTCTACTGTAGGGGATCCTGGAGGGGTGAAGGAGGGACTGGCAGCTTGTTTGAACCCCAGCCTGGCCTGTATTAATCCAGAGCCCATTGGCACTTGTAGTGAGGATCCCAAGTCCCCTGCTAGGCGTGTAACATTCTTATGATTGTACATTGATAATCCCAAATTCCTCGCAAGGCGTGAAGTATACCTATGACTATATTGTGATGCTCCCTAATCCCATGGAAGGCCTGCAACATTCTCATGACTATATAGAGATGATCCCCATCTCCCACAAGAATGACTTATGGCTGTACAGAGTTGTTCCTTAACTGTGGATCTAATCATTTCTAATGGTCAAGTTGTAATTTTATGGGTTTGGGTATCCATAACAAATGGACTGCCCACAAAATGTTATGATTCCACAGTAAATGTGTTTAGTGTGATATATTGTTTTTTAAGTGATTTGAGGGTATGTGGTGAGTTTTAACTGACATATTAATAATAATGTGTTAAGGTTCAATAAACTGAATACTGTATACAGGGTTATTTTCGCCCCTTCACATTTGTAAACATTTTTGCCCCATTTTAAATTCACCCAGTCATAGTTTTGTTAAAGAAAATATACTGTTTTCTTTGAATTAATTTGCCCCATTTTAAATTCGCTCAAATGAGGGTAGGGCGAAAGGGGCAAAAATAACATGGGGGCGAAAAATTTCCCCGTATACAGTATCTTTTCAATACATTTGTGATACCAAGTTACTGAACATTTCTGTTAACATCTTTCTATTGATTTTCACTGATTTTTTCTGATTACGTGTTTTTTAATTTTAAGGAAATCATTTGTTTATCAGGTAGCAATTACTGGTATGTCCTCTTTTCATGTTGTTTTTTACACCATAATGCTAACACATAATGGTACTTGTATTATTATTTTTGGGGGAAAATTCCTTTTTGATTGTACTTCAATAGTTATTGAACAATGAATTGAAGCAGATATAAAATATTGATGAGAAATGCCTTTCAGTGGTTTATTTTATTTTTACCGATCTCTCCATACACATATAGTTCCTTTGGTTGTATACCTGAGTAGCTTTTGAGATGGTAAGGTGTCTGTTATCTGTATTTCGATATAATAGGTTAGTTAACTTGTTATATCAAATAAAGTTTATACTTACCTGGTCAGCCTCTCTGGCTTTCTGGCTTAGGGTTACTACATGACAAAATACATCAATATTTTGAATATCATGAATTGGTAGTCTGAACTATTTTTTTTTTCATTTAAACCAGAGGTTATCCCCTTTTCCACACACACACACACACCCACCCTCGCACACACCCTACCTCACCAAGACCATCCCAAAGTTTATTTTATTCTTCAATCAACTTTTTTTTTCACCTTGAGTAAAGTTTTTTAAAAATCAGGGATTCTAAATGAAATACTCACTTTTAAGTTGATATAAATAGATGAAACCAGTAGAGCTACAGTTTCCTCAGAGAGTTTTCTTTACAATTAGACCATTGGACTTTTATACATGCAATGAGAGATTACTTTCTTTTTCATGAAGAAAAAAAATTGTCATAATTGCGGTTATAAATGAATTTATGATATATTTCAGTTTTGTTTTCCATCCCACCTAAATAATTTAATTTGATGTTTTCTTCTTGCCGGCATTAGACATTGAATTTTGGAATATAATGAATGTAATTTAAGCTAGTGTATGATTTCTGTGATCTCCAAAAAAAACCCAAGTACTTGAATTATTTATAGTTGCACCTAGTAAAATTATATCATATGTATTTGCCATACATATTTTTTTTATTTTCATCATTTGAAATGTTCATAATACATCTATGTATTACATTTGTTATACTCTCTCATATAATATTGCATACATTTTACAAAGAATTTCCATATGTTCAAAGAATTTCCATATGTTCTTATAGCAAATTGTCCTGAATTTTTTTTGGGGTTTTTGGATTTAAGGAAGATCTGAAGACATACTGCTCGTTGAAGAGTTCTTTTATGTAGTTAGAGTAATTTGCCTGTAGATGTTAAGAGAAATAGTTAAAAGTCTAAAGTAAATTATTAAAGATCCAATTTAAAATTCACCAGGTAGAGTTACTATTACAATGTATATAATTCTATTTTCCCAATGTGATTTTTTTTAAATATAATTTTTGAACTCTTATAATTCAATTTCTTTTTTTTTATCCTGGAAATACAAGGCAGGTAATATTTTGTTGAAATTGAACTAGATGAAAGTTTGTGCAAAAGCCTTTTTCTGATGTGAATTTATTAAAGTCCATTAGTGTTTATAGTTTCCTAAAGTAAGATACATGTTCAAATTTGTTGTTAAGATCTACATCTCTGGGCATTTTGGCATACAGGTCCTTGTGGACATGATTTTATGTATCCATTAATCAGGCATTTTAAAGTTTTTTTTATGGTTACACAGGGAGGTCAGCAATCATAAAATCTCTGTCACCTTAAAGAGCTTTACAGCTGTTCATATTAGTGTAACAGTAACATTTTTCTTATTTTTTGGTGCTATTTTTATTTTTCATTTTTGTTTTGTATGTGAGGAGATGATTTAAATTGATACTGATGTTGATGTACTTTGTACTGTTAATGATGTTTAGATATGCTCAACTTGATAGTTTTGAAACAATAGATTGTTAATTCCTCTTGTTGTTTTAATTTCTTGGTTTGGTTTTACAACAATGTAGAAAAGAAAAGGAGCCAACAAAGATGGCTTAGAGTAATGGTAATTCATGATTGATGACCTTAAATATAACTTGTTTCAAACTGAAATTTTGAAGAAAAAAAATTTAAAAACATCAATCAGAATTCTACATAATGAAATATTTTACTTGCTGAAGAATATACAAAATGGTGACTTTAAACAGAGGGATGATACCTTGTATCATCAGCTTATTTGTTAATAGCTTGTTCAAGGCAAGAGCTCTGGCATATCAAATCAACTGGGAGAGGTGATCTATATATGAAGATAATAATGGCATATTGTACATATTAAATACGAGGATTGTTCCAAAAAGTCGTAAACAGGGAAACCTTGTTTGACGACGTTCATGGGCCAAGAACGTTCCCAAATGTCTGCGTTTGACAAACAGTACTCTACTTCCTACATGCAATAACTATTTTTTTCGATAAAGAGGAAAAAAATATTTTGAATCTCGTGCTATTTAAAAACAGCTTCTCTCTTTAAATCTACTGTGTAATGTCCTTTCTGCACTTTCTTTCCCCGTCTCTGATGAATATAAAACATACCAAAAACAATTTATTACATTTCCGTTCGCCGGGTACATATATATATATATATATACAATGTTTTGTTCACGTGTTTTGTGCATGTTGATCAGCTGATATATTACTCAAATTCAGCCATCATCCAGACTTTCAAATCAGAGAAATGCTTTTGTACTCAAAATATTAATAGGGTAGTTTTCATTAATCGGTAGCTCTAGATTAAGTAGATTCTCTCTTAATGTCGCCTATCTTCTCAGAAATAAATGTAAACACCTACCCTCAAATTACACGTGGACTCCACATGTGGAAACAGGAAGTTACACGAAGTCAGCAAGTATAAAAGGGATTTCCTTTTCATTCAGTTGGTTATTTTTAATATGAGGCTCTAGGGCCTTATTGGTCACCTGAGTACAAGTCAACCTTGTAAAGAATCTCTAGTACTTATATATATATAAAAAAATAAACAGATAGATGAAGATATGTTTGAAAGGACCGAGACGATCGGGGATAATGAAATAGTCTAGTACTCTACATGCTGCATCAACTCAAAATACAGATCTGTTTGTTGGTTTGTACTTTTCAATGCTCACATACTCCTGACCCATTCGTCACTATCATCAGACTACAAATTTAGTGCATGAGAATAATCAGCATATTAAACAGTACTCTCATAGTAAACTGGTCTCTCTTGTTTTTGGAAGAACATTTGATGATGATGAAAAAATATGAGACAATCTTCTGATGAATGACATCAAAACTTTATGATAGCCTGATGACTTTGACATTTCTATTGTCTACTTCCCCTTGCGAGGGTTGTCCCAAAAAGTCGTAGACAATGTAAATAACTTTTTAAACAACCAATACTAACCACATTTTGCATAGACATAATACATTCAATGTTCTTTAAAATTGTTTAAATATATATCTTTCATATTATTATATTGGGACGATTTATTTGAAGGCTGCTATGGTCTGTCGGCGTACGACCAAAATTCGGAATAATTTACGCATATAACTATTACATTTGCTTTTATTCCTTTGGTACTATGTATAAAAATGAACTAAAATTTAAGAATTGAGATGGATGAAAATGACGTTGTCGAAAGCGTACCCGGCGAACGGAAATGTAATAAATTGTTTTTGGTATGTTTTATATTCATCAGAGACGGGGACAAACAGCAGTCAGTTTTGTTAGTATACGGCAAGCCATTGTTTTATAATTAGTACACATAATATGGAAACTATCTCACACCTTTCACAAGAAAATTCCAAATCTGATTTTAGTATAAAGGATTTTCCTGTGAAATACTTGCATACGAAGTATATATTTCAAGCCAATTATTTCATGTCCAAGCTTATACCTGAAGTGTAAGGGGGCCTGCTTCCTCACTCCTCATACATCCAATCGGCTGTCGTCCAAGTGCTTGGGGGACTTTTATAAACTGTTGTATATATCATTGGATCACATACAAAAAATCACAGAAAAAAGGTAGTGTGTGAACTACACGACCATCAAATAACGGAAGACAACAGTTACATTCAAGCACTGCAGTGATTCTTATAGCCACAACATCACTATGGTAACAAAATGGAGGAGGAAAATGTCATCTGGCATCTTGTCCCCAAACAAAAAACATTATGGATGACAGAAAAATTTGGACTGCCAGATAACATAAGTGTATAAATTCTACAGTGAGATCTTGTATGGAAAATGTGGACTACCATGTGAATATCTGAGAAAAAAATAATGCTGTTTACAAAAACATGGAAGAACACTTTGTTTTCTCTGACAACTTTTTTGCATCCATATGGTAGCCCTATAAGGCTAGAGAGGAAAAGACAAGCAAAGCATTGGATTGCTTTGATCAACACTGAAATAAAAGGAAGCTTAATCCATAGGGAAGCCATTTTGACTCTGAGTGGAATCAAAACTCTCTGATAGCCCCCCACAGAGTTGTTTCCAATAACGCATCTTCTTACTGGTTGGTTTTGGCTGGTTGGGGTTCGGAGTTCGCATTCCGTTATTGCGTAATATTTCAAGCAGTTCATATCTAAAAGAGGATATGTCTTGTTTGATTTCTTGCACATCGTCCTCCGTCACTCCCTCCCCCCTTAATGGACCTCTTTGCTTTTGCATGATGTATCTTTTTATCAAGTCTTTCATTACACGCTGAAAAGTAAAACTTTTTTAATAAACTGTGTGCCACAACATTTCTTTTTGTTATAAGGTACATTGTGATTTAAGTTTACACCATATTAGACAAGATTTAGGATTAAACAGCATCTAGATTAGACAAGTTTCACTGTAAAAAGCAATAGTATATTTAAATATTTCAAGATTGTTTCGATTCAATGACAAAACTCTTCTCCATAATAACATACCTGATACCTAATTTCTTTTTCATTAATTTTCTTTACAATTTTCTGGAAAAAAAAAAATATAAACACTAAAATTCTTAAACTAATTTAAAATTCTTTACCACATGATTGCATCAATAAACTTGAATTTATTCACTAATTTACATGGTACATTAAGTCTATGAGACTATTGTAGCTCTACATGGCTTTGTGGATACTTTTGCTCTAGAGTCTATGGCGTTCAGCTTGACAAGAGTGGGCACTCATATAAAGCACAATATCATTTGAACTCTGTTCCTTACATTCCACAAAGAATAAACTTACTCGTATACTTTGCCATCTATTACTTGTCTGGTTGAGAGAACATGAACAGAGATTATTTTTAAACCACAGAATCAGATAGATGAAGGACTTGGGGCTGGGTATGATGTTAAATGGAGGTGGGAGCGTTCCACTGTCCTCAAAATAACTCATCCACAGCTTGGACCGAGCAAACTTCCACTCCTCGTCTGCCTGGCTCTGGAAAAGACATCAGTGTCCATATTTGATTACACAATACAAACGTTTTATTTACACAGGAGGGGTGTTCCAATACATATTTATCTTGTACTTTCAGAAGTGCATGTTCACAATTGAAAACACATTATTCCAACTTTGGTTGAAAATTTACGGTTTTTTAAATTACACACGTATCATTCCTAAACTCACTGATGTATTGTGGTATGACACACAGGAGGGGTGTTCCAATACATATTTATCTTGTACTTTCAGAAGTGCATGTTCACAATTGAAAACACATTATTCCAACTTTGGTTGAAAATTTACGGTTTTTTAAATTACACACGTATCATTCCTAAACTCACTGATGTATTGTGGTATGAGTTACTCATCATGGCTATGAGCAGGTTCAGGAGAACCACTAAGGCTATCCAGCTGTAGGAACCAAACATCAGCTTCCCTATGAACTCGGTGAATATGTGCTTCTCCTGTAGCTCTGCATTGTTCAGATCTATCAGGCCGTAGATAGACCAATACAGGGTCTGCAGAATCTGAAATAAGCTGCAAGAGAGTTGACACACTTTTATGATCATGTTTAAAGCTATTTGCATATAGCCATATAAAAAGATATAGACATTTAAAATAGCTATAGGCATATAAAAAGATACATATTTTGAAAAACAGGACTTACAGCATGTAATAAAGTTAAAACAGCATAAGCACTTAAGTTTTCTTTAGATATGAACATTTTCTTAAGTTTATATAAAGCACATTTGTACTCTATCTTGAAGTAGACCTACTTTGCAAATCTTTTGTATCTGCGATCACAGGATTCTTCTATATTTTGTTCCCTGCACTCTCTCTCTCTAAGTGTTGCATAGTACCAGTACAAATGATTCAAACCACAGGCAAAAGAAAACAGCACCAACCCGTATAACACTGCAAACTTCATAATGTCCAAAATCATACGACCAAGAGATATCTGTAGGGGCCCCAAGTGGGGATTCACTGTAAAAATGTAAATCAATTTCAAAGAACTAAAAATATTGGCTGCCGCAAACAGAGACTCTGCTATTAGATTAGGGTCGTAAGCATTCCAGTCTTTTCTTTCTAGTTGTGCACTTGGCTTATTTTCTTCTATTTCTTTCTGTACCTGTAGGAAAATAATCATTATTGTATTGATTTGCACAAAGAGAACGTAGGTTTCAATGCTCCATTTTGTTTTTAAAATTTTAATTACTGATCTTAGTTTCAGATGAGTTATTCCCCTTGATAGTGTAAATCTCTATCATTCTCTGAAATCTTCATATTTTCAACTTCAAAACAGACACTTTATTAAATTATGCTGAACTTACCTGTAAATAAGCTATTAACCTAAGTGTGAATGTTGCTATGTACAAAGAATTTGTAACAAAGTCCAGAATATTCCACATATCATGGACGTAATCGTGTGCTCCTTCATCCCACAGTTGTTTGATCTCCGTCCATATTAGACCTGGAACAGATTAAAGGTTACTTACAGGTTTATAGTCAACAAACAAATCCATACTTTTTATAAAGATGTCTAAAATCATCATATTTTTAAAAATGTGGAGCTTTAACAAAATAATTTCATCTTTGACACTATTGATGTTGAATTATATTCACTTTGAAATTTCGATCAATATCTGTTTCTGAGTAAATTTATCAATTGTAACATGCAATATAAGTGTTTTCAAGCGGTGTCCCTTATAATCTGTTGAGAACCAGTTTACCAGCTACATAGGCCAAGATCATCCATTCCACCATCGTGGCTGGGGCCCCTCTCCTCTCTAACTTGATCTTCTCTATGTCCGATCCCACTTTGGTTGATAAGCCAGGAATGGGAATCTCTACCCGCTGTGACACCAAAATCAGTAAAACTGTCCAACAAGAAACCATCACCAGTAAATACACAGATCAACAAATACCAAACCATGATGAAGATATTAATACAAATATGAAATTTCATTTCCTTAAAGAAAAAAAAAATCAAAATTGTCTAACATTTATGAAGTACAAGAATTAACTCAAAAATATCTCTTAAAATTTGCAGATTCTTAATTTGGCATAGGATTGCTAAAGGGTACTTAAATTGACTTGTGCGCAATAAATATACAGTTTTTTCAATGGGTGGCACTGTAGCTCTCCGGTCTATCAATATATATTTTTTCGGAGAGCTACAGATCTGCAGCTACAACAAGTGTATACTCGGCACTCGGGGCCATTGAGCAATGAGAAATCTACTGCGGCTCGGGACCTCGGTTAAGACTGTCTCATCTGAAAGATCGGTCTCTATGTCCCATAGGGGATTTGAACTGGAGACGTAAGGATCAACTATTTAGTATACCCAGCAACTCTAGAGCATTATACATTGTATGTATTTTAGTTCTTCTATATATTTATCCTACTTACTAGTAATGAAAAATGCTTGTGTTATCATTGCAAGACTTTGCAGATCACTTCTAATTCCATATCATGCTAATACACATTAGTATCTAATGATATACACGAAAAGAAGTTCGACTACTATAAAAAATTAATTAATTTCAATACTTTTGTGGTGAACAAATAACAACTTTTTACAATATCGATACTAAGATTTCATAGAATCTTGAACCGTATTGGGATGCATTTAATGAAAATTGATTCAGGGAAATATTTCAATATCCAGCATCATTTTGAGACTTTAAATTAAATATTTTATTTTAGAGTTATCTATCCTAGCTGAGGATCGGATCTCCTTAACGTTTTATTAACTGGCACTAACAGTTCAAAAAAATTTACCAAGGTTTAGGTTTGGTAAAAATTTGCAAAATAGGCAAAACTCCAAGGCCAACACTATATACTTTTTGAAATTAACTCCACAGTCTTGGGTGGTTCTATGCTTCTAGAAATGTTGCTATGAAGATTGATGATGTTGACCAATCGATTATTACAACAGCTATTAAATTTTATAATGCATATCATTTGTGTTTTATATCTGTCTTTTAACGAACCGTTAAACTGGTTGCTGATTACTGATTTTCATTTCCTTAAGTGGAAGAAACATTTATCATGTTGTACTGTTCATAGACTGGTAGGATCTCCTTCCTTCTCGGGATATCAAACCTTCACACACTGTCAAACATATGATATCTAATATGGATTTTGCCAGAAATATTCATTTGACTAAACAATTATTTTTTCATACAACAATAATGCTCGTTCGTGTTTAGGATGAATCCATTGGCAAGATAAAGCGTCCGTCCTACTTGTCCCAGACTTCCTCTCCGTCTTTTGGTTGTCTGACGTGTTGTCCATATTTTCACGAAGGCCTTATAGACAAAACATAGGAATTCTTTCAGAATTTCGAAAATATTGAAGGGTGCATGCTGTAAGGAAATTTTAGAAAATTTACCAAAATCAGTTCATTTTTAGAATGTAAAGCGTCAAAATATACGATTTGGATACTTACCGATGCCCCCGTAAAACAGCTCATGACGAAGGTTGGTGTTTTAGATACGAGTCAAACTACAAGGTCAAGGTTAAATAAAAACGTTAACACCCTTGGCCAATGGGCAAAGAATGGTCTTCTCATAAAATACTTCTCGTGATCTGTGATATATGAGAACCCTTACATCATTCGTTCAAAACATATGACCGTGGTCATATGTTTTGAACGAAAGTAAGACAATCTCCATGGTCAAGGACAAAAGGTCAAATAGAACTATTGGTCTGCAGGAGAAATTCTTATCAGATGGAATACACATGTGAAAAAAGCCCTAGCTTCAACATTTCAAAAGTTATTACAAAGATTCAAGATTTTTTAGAGTAGGTGAAACATCAAGGTCAAGGGTAAAAGAACAAAGTTGTTGCTTTTCAGGTCTTGTCACACGAAATACACGTGTGAAAGATGAAACCCATAGAATCAACTACAGAAGATATAGGCAGGGTTAACGTTTTTTAAGAATAGATAAAAGGTCAAAATTGTTTTTACCCAAGGGAAGGTTTGTCACGAACGCGCTTTGAAATATAAAAGTCCTAGCACTAACCTTGAAAAAAGTTTTAAGTTTTTAAAAGGACGTGAGATGACTTGTCAAAACTCAAAGATTTTAAAAGGGTCTATCCTTAGCATCCAAAATTAATGAAGGTGTTGTCTTACGAAAAACAATGTGAAATCCTTGACACAAACCGTACAAAACTTGTGGCAAAGATTGAATTCTGAAGAAAAAAAAAGTCAAACTTAAAGGTCAAGGTCGAAGAGTCAAAACTTTTGGTACCCGTGGATTGATTGTTATGTCCCTCTCGAGACAACACCATGCAGCCGTTTGAGGGCTGCAAATTTTCACCAACAATTGTTAGCTACAGATCTGTAGCTCTCCGAAAAAATATATATTGATAGACCGGAGAGCTACAGTGCCACCCATTGAAAAAACTGCACTATATATTGCGCACAAAAAAGTGAGTTCGGTTCTTGATTATTTCTTTCAAATTCTTAATTGCAAAAAAGGGAAGATTGAAAAAATTCTCTCTCTCCTCTATCAAGTACTCTCGAAGTTGACATCTGAACGAAGCATATTGGACCGAATTACCTTTGAAACCAAAATGGCAGTATAAATAAGCGAAATGTTCGATGATTACAATATCTGGGTCAGGAGGACTATTAACAGCAGTTATGACGAATGTTTTGTTGTGGAAAGAGTCAAAGCATATGTAAGGAACACATGATTATTAATATTTTGAGAATACAGTTTCAGGAACATGGAGAAATCCAATCATCAGCAAGGATTAAAACATTTGTATAGATACGCAGTATTCTGACTAATTAGAATCTTTGGACGAAATGGCAGACTTTATAAATGAAAAAAAAACAGTATTCGACAATTCGGGGTTAATTGCTTATTTTTAGCAGTTGATTGTAAAGACTTTTTTGAGATAGCTTTTGCAACATTTACATTATAAGACAGGAACAACATCCTATATTCATCTCAGAAATAAAGGGTTCCAATACTAGAATATGAACTTGACATCATTGTTCAGTAATATGGACTGTCAAGAAATAAAGCCCAATTAAAAAAAATCAAATCGTGAGCCAAGCCATTAACGTGGACCTGTGATAACTGAGGTGGAATAGATGTGTAACCTTCCCTTGTCGTCTTGTCACAACCGCCGTGACTACTTTTCATGGTTGAGTGAACGAATAAATCTGTTGACCATCCAAATCTAGAATAATGGTCTAACAATTCGAGTAAACCTTCGACGGCAGGCTGTATTTTGCAAACCATGTCACTGTATCGACAATGAATTATATTTTGTAAATTCTGGTTTAATTAACTTATTTGTCAATAGCTTGTCTCATCTAAGAAGTTTTGGTACATTGAATATACTCACGAGTATCGAATTAACCGGAGACAAACTTCATATACAAGTGATAACGGTATATTATTAAATATAAGATAAAGGGACGTCTATAAATGAAAACTTGAAGTAATCACGTTTATCATAAAGTTCAGTCAATTGCCATCTAAACCATATAATCTAAACAAACGCATACAGTTCATTATAGTGATTTGAAGACGTATTTATCGGGGGGTCTTTTACCGGTAAAATATCCATAGATCAAACTGTTGTGTCAGACACTAGCGTCTTTCATTTTGAGTTCAGGCCCGAGAATCATTAATCAATTTAGTAGACTAAGTTGTAATTAAATTTTGTGATAGAAATCATGAAATTTGAAATGCCTTTTCATGCTGTTAATATTAAAAAATAAAAAAATATTTATCTTAACTTCTGACTATAGTTTAAGACTATTTCGGGATCCTGTGCCTGATAATAATGATCTGCTAATAACGGAGCACAATTAGTACCCATGAGAATTCCAATACATCCAAATAAGATAAATATTGTCAGCGAAACAAAATAAAAAAAATAACATTGGATTTCTTGTGTGTAGAACCAGAATGTATTTAGTGAAAAACGAGTTTGCATGTTATCAGGCAGAAAGGGCATGTTGCAAAAGCTATCTCAAAAAAGTCTTTACAATCAACTGCTAAAAATAAGCAATTAACCCCGAATTGTCGAATACTGTTTTTTTTCATTTATAAAGTCTGCCATTTCGTCCAAAGATTCTAATTAGTCAGAATACTGCGTATCTATACAAATGTTTTAATCCTTGCTGATGATTGGCGGTGAGTTGTAAATGAACTTTCTGACCAGTTTAGAGATGTAAGTTCATTATGTATTACATCTCGTCTTCCTTTAGGTAAGGCAAACGCATTTCAAAAACAACACAATGATTCATGGTGTCTGTGAAAATAAAATGATAATGACTGTCCTAAACTTCTACAACCTGACAGGTACATGTAAGTTAAAGTGTTAAAATTACTTTATTTGTCCTTATCTACGTCGTGTTGTTTACTATTGTTAGGTTTTTGTCATTTATCTCTTCCATGTCATGTGACATTTTACTTCCATAAATCGTGTAGGTGTCGCTGTATCTCGTTAATGAACCCAATAGAATTAATAGGTGAAATGAGAGGCTGGGCTTCTGAATAATTTAATGTCAAATGTGCCCAGACAATCAGTAGATTTGAAATAACTTCATCACCTAGCATTAAAGGGAGTTTTTTAAAAACATTTTTTTACGAAAGTACTAAACACTAGTCACTACCCACAGAAATTCGATTTATAATTCTTTTTTGTCGTTTACTTTCTGCATTATCAGACATATGGGGGTAATTGTGCAATGCGTCAGCAATTGATGATAAAATGAATTAGTAATCTTACTATTAAATCTTTACTTTTAAAGTTATATATTTATTATTAAAAGTGCAATCAAAAAACTAATTTCTTAAATTATAAATGCATACTATTTGTTAAAATTAATAAATGCACTGAAATGGAATTTCATCAAGATCTTGTCCTGTCGTCGTCCTTGAAATGGATTGTAGAAAATACAAATTTTACAACGATTTATTTCTGTTTTTTTTTTAATAATATCTTTCGTTTAATGTTTCGACAATTTAAAAAGTGAACAAAGTAAACTAAAGTGGTGTGATCAATCAAAAATGACGCGGAGCGCCGGTTCAGTGACTCGGTTGGTCGAAAGTCCGATAGACGGAGGTAAGCTTTATACGGTGATAGATATTGAATTTAATCCTACTGTATTATTACGATATATGTATATCAAATGAAATACACAAAGGGGTAATCAACGTGTCGCAATAATACAAATTATTTGATTTCGAAGTAATATCTAATGAAGTAGTTATAAAAACGTGATAACGGTTCAATATCATCACTTAAGGAAAATGGCTAACATGAACTTTGTAAGATCGATGCGTTCTTTTATTCCTGACGGAGGAAGTTAGATTAAACTTTTCTTGTCAATATTTACGTCCATTTATTGGGTCTGTAAATATCTTATTTATACATTCTTCAGGTAATAATTTATTATAAATGTATTATTGATGAATATTCTATTCTTAGATATGCAATACTAGTATCTGTTGATATTTTCAACTATTTTGTGATCCTGATGAAGGATTAATGACACTTATAAAAATTAATGACGCTATTAGTAAAATGTTACTGTTTGGCAGGGACCCGGTACTTACTACATGTATATATTTAGTATATACACAGTATAGATAGTATACATGGACATTTTTCAACAAAATCGACTGTTTTTTTGCTTTTATAGGAAGGTATTTAATTAAGGAGGGCTTAATTAGAATTGGAATCTCCGTTTCGCATCAGTAAATTTATTCCATTTATGATCAGGAAGTGGTCAAATTAACTATATTATTCATCATATTTGTTTATCAGAACCAAAAGGTAAAATGTGAAGGATTCAAAAGATAAAGTATTCATTTAAAATGATTTTGAGTACTTAATAAAAAAGCTATTTTATACTTATATATAACCTTATAGTCGTTTTTTAAATGCCCTGTTATCTGAAAGATTCGGGGGAATGGTGTTTGGGATGTCCGTCTGTCTGTCCTTTTTCTATAATCTTTTAATGGTTAGTATAACTGTATCTCTATTCCTTGTGACTATTTCGTATAATGTAGACTTTGTGTTAGGTCTGTGCTCAATTTTATTTGAAAGTATATCTTCAAAATATGTTTAAAAATAAACATTTTTTATATTTAAAAAAAACATGGAGCAAAGACCACTCTACCTTGATATGCCCTTTAGTGACTTTCTGAGAAATGTCCAATTATTCAAGGGTCATGTCAGTGCAATAACCTGTTACGAACTGTGTGGTGTTGTGGTCAGCGTGTCATTTCTGTGACAATTCTTCGCCTCAGTTCAAACTACATGAATATATTATTTATCCATAAACCATACATTTTGCAAACCCTTTTCGTCCATCTTGCGCAGTTCTGATTTGATTGTAGAATTTTTATATCTTACCATTGTATTCTTTATGACCTTTTATGGCTTCAGTTTTAGAGCTCTTGACGCTGACCGGTAACCGTCAGGTTTTACCTACTTAAAATAAACCTTGATCTCAGTTAAAAATTTTGAACAGTTATATAAAGTGCTAGGACATTCATTTTTCACACGACACGTGCATACGCTGTGACAAGACCTGTCTTTTTGGGTCATAATGATATTTTTTGAATATTTTCCTTAATTAATTAAAACTCGTTCTACTTTGCCTTGGCCATTAGCTGCCAAATAGGGGAAACGGAATTTTACAAACACATCCATTTTTATGTCCCCTCCCTAATCGAAGAATCGGTGGTATTTCGTATTGCTGATTCACATTGTTTAACTTTCTGTCTGTGTGCTAGAAATTTAGCCTTGCTAATAACGTTTGATCTCTTTCTTTATGCATGGCTTTTATATTCCACACGTACAAGGACGAGCCCTTCTTTTGGTATCTTATGACCTTTTGTTACAGGTCAGGATTTGCTCTTCTGTCCATTTGTTTTGTTTCAATGCTTTTGAGGTTAATTACCGTCCCTTTCTCCATATTTCATTTAAAAGCCAGCTTGAAAGTTTATGATGTTATCAATTAAGAATCTGAGATAACTTGATATAACTTTGGGTGCTGGTGTTTGTGCTGACGCATCTTTGTGTCCTGGTATTTGTGCTGATGTATCTTTGACATCTTCGCTAGCCAAGGGTTTCCGATCCGAAATCTCTAGAGTAGATTTCGGATCGGAAACCCTTGACTAGCGAAGATGTATCTTTGGGTGCTGGTCCCGTATATTGTTTCTCTACCTCTTCATAATGTCAAAGTTCTGTGATATCGTTTGAACTTTCTCTACCTCTTCACAATGCCAAGCTTTTGTGATATCAATCCTCTGCACATAGGGGAGAAGAAGAAGAACATCACAGAACCTTTATGTCGTGAAAAGGTTTAAGTTTTCATGTCTTTTTGTAACAAATAAATAACAAATTATTCCTGGAAAAGAATTCTGAATAGTTAAACTTTACGAGGTCACAACAGTAACACGGAAAAATATGTTATAACTTGAAATTAGGTTACTGGAATTTTAAACTTAATTACTGCGTATGCGGCAATGGTGTACGTTTTTCTACATCTCAGAAAAATCAAAGATGACCTTATGAGCCCCCCAAAAATAGAAGGCAGATGTGTGATTTGTAATCGTCAGTCCAGGTTGACATTAGGAAATAAACTGCGGACCTAGGACCCATCGTCAAATGTTCAGTTTGGGGAAAACATGAAATTAATTGCCCTGAGACTTCAAGAATCCTTACATTAGAAAAAAAAACTGGGATTGTACTATCCACAATTCAAGAACACGCGCTCTTAGCTGTTTAATACTCACACCGATAGTGCAATGATTGGTATAAATTATAAAGGAAATTGTTAACATATCTGATTACTAATATATCATATTTACACCTTTATAGTACTTGTGTTGGCATTTATACCAAGTTTATTTTGCCGATTTCAAAAACAAAAAAAATGAATCAGTTTTAAAAATGCAATCCATTCATAGTATTGTTAATTAATACTTAATAATTCATCAGTTTTTTTTCCAATAAGTTCAGATGCCCCCTTACAGCTATCTTAGTGAAATGGACCAATAATTACCGGTTTATACAGTTACAATGAACATACAGTGGACTGTAATATCCGGCAATGTATTCCTAATCTCTCCATTCAGCTGATAATCTCTACATTAAGCAGTTTCCGATGTTACTCCCACTTCATAAGCTTTATATTTCATTCAATTTGGACATCGTAAATTCAAATTGAAGAATGTCACTAAATAAATGCTGTATGTCGCTAAAACACGATGAAAAAGGTGAAAGCAATGCTGAAATTACAACATGTATTTGACCTTGCGCCTGAAGTGGTGACACCTCAGCTTAATCTAAGTCTCTTTTGTTCACAGTGTTTGACCGAAACATAAGAATATAATTTTTCCTTCCAATTTTAAGCTATAGAAATGGACCAAATCTTGCGCGCAACTGTCTAAAAATTCCTGATAAATTTCTTGCATATGCGAAAAAACACCAAAATCCAGGACAAAATGAATTAACCACAGGAGTCTGAAGTTTTTATCGTAAAAAAAAAAAATTTAAAAAAGTAAATAAAAAAATCCGGAATTTTTTTCTTCCTACCCTTAACTAAAAAGACCCTTCCTTTGTCAAATTAAAATCATGAAATCGATTTCTGATTCAAATTTAATTAACAAGTGTTTTATTGTGTTTTTGTTTGTTTGTTATCAAATATGAAACTACCCGTAAATTCAACATTTAGAGTATGAAAATCGTTTTACCTGATAAAAAGGTAATCCATAACTAACGATAGATACACAGACAGTGGGGGTGTTCGATACCAAATTACGATAGATACACAGACAGTGGGGGTGTTCGATACCAAATTGAATAGCAGCGATGTCTCTCCTTCCCAATCAATATTTTAAGTAAAATCAGTGGTTGTCTATTACCTATATATACATCGTCTTTATAGATTGCTGCGCTACAAATATGACTTGTGATTTCTTGACAGCAGCTAAATACACGCAATGTTTGTATCCTCTCTCTGTCTATTTTCTTCGGTTCGGTGGAAATTTGTCCGCACCAATCATAAATATTTCCTGGATATGACTGACAAAACGTGCGGAATTGAGCGCTTGGTTTGATCCCCACCCCAATAATTCAATAAACAGTTTGTACGGAAATCAATTAATACATCGCATAAGCTTAATTACGCAAAGCGATCACGGCCTTCTTTTCTTTCAGGTCTTGACTAATCTGGATTATCAACATAGACTTTCATGATATATGATCGCCATTCAATTAATTTACGGCCATGGTACCTCAAGTTACGACGCTGAAAGAAATCAGACGAAAAAACGGTATTTGTGCTGATGTATCTTTGACATCTTCGCTAGCCAAGGGTTTCCGATCCGAAATCTCTAGAGTAGATTTCGGATCGGAAACCCTTGACTAGCGAAGATGTATCTTTGGGTGCTGGTCTTTGTTCTGGTGTATCTTTGGGTGCAGGTCTTTGTTCTGATGTATCTTTGGGTGCTGGTCTTTGTTCTGGTGTAACTTAAGGTGCTGGTCTTTGTTCTGGTGTATCTTTGGGTGCTGGTGTTTGTGCTGACGAATCATTGGATCCTGGTGTTTGTTGCTGATGCATCTTTGGGTGTTTGTGTTTGTGCTGATGTATCTTTGGGTGTTTGTGTTTGTGCTGATGTATCTTTGGGTGTTTGTGTTTGTGTTGGTGATGATGTTTATATGGGTACTAGTGTTTGTACTGATGTATCTTTGGGTACTTGTGATTGTGCTGAAGTATCTTTGAGTACTAGTATTTGTGATGATGTATCTTTGGGTGCTGTTGTTTGTGCTGATGCATCTTTGGGTGTTTGTGTTTGTGCTGATGTATCTTAGGGTACTGGTGTTTGTGCTGATGTATCTTAGGGTACTGGTGTTTTCTGCAGATGCGTCATATGGTGCTGGTGTTTGTTCTGATGATCTGTGGGTGCTGTCGTTTGTGCTGATGCATCTTTGAGTGCTGGGGTTTGTGCTGATGTATCTTTGGGTGCTCGGGATTGTGCTGGTGCATCTTTGGGTGCTGTTGTTTGTGCTGATGTATCTTTGATGCTGGTGTTTTTGTTGATGTGTCTTATGGTGCTGGTGTTTTTGCTGATTTATCTTTGGGTGCTGGTGTTTGTTCTAAGCTTAGGTTTCTTTGGGTGTTAATGTCCATGTGCTTATACATCTTTGGGTGCTGGTGTTTGTGTGCTGATTTATGTCTGAATGTTGGTTTTATTGCAAATATATCTCGGAATGCTGGTGTATAAAGCTTGAGTGTTGTTGTATGTGTGGCTGTATATTGAACGTCGTGTCGGGTGAAGTGCTCGTGTGTGAAGGTGTTTCTTTTTTATGTCATTGGTTGGTTCTGTGTGTGCACGTATATCTTAATGCTTCATGTATGTGTAATTTTTTATATTTTGATCTCGTACTGTAATTGAAACCTTCCCATACCAAAGCCTGTCACAGACAATTAGTATTCAGTTGTAATACATTTGGGATTAAATTCCATATACATGTATTTACTTTACGTCTTAGTTGCAAACTAAATTCCGATTTATGGATGTCCTTTTGTGTGATTTATTGTGAACAAAGTAATAAATTGTGTAGAGGTTTAAGAAAGTAGGATAAACTATTATGCTTACATATGCACTTTAATCAAACCGTGTGTTAATGCTTCATTTATCGACTCATTTTATTTATCAGACGAATATGCATTGAAATTTCTTTGACATGTAATTTTTTATTAAAAAAAATAAGTTTTTAAAAAGGGTTCTTCTTAAAGTATTAATTGTTAACATAATAAATTTTCAAGTATGAATTAGTCTAAACTATGACTTTTACAAAACCTTAAGTTTATCATTAACATTTGAATTGACATTGTTTGTTAATTACCATGTACTTCAGAGCCTAATGGGTTTTTATTTCAGTATTTGCAAGTACATTGAACGTTAATGTTGCACAGTGGTTAGAGCGTCTGCTTTAGAATCCCATTGTAAGGAGTTCGAATCCTACTGTGGGACGTGTACACCGGTCCTTCGATTGAGATCTATAAACGAAGGACCGTGTCGCACTAGGTGCTGTCACGAAAAAGATCCCTCACTGCTCAATGGCCCTAAGTGCCGAGCATAGGGTCTCCACTGGCAGTGGTGGCATCTCCATACGAGTGAAAAATTCTCGAGAGCGACATTAAATAACATACAATCAATCAATTGAATGTTATCAGACTAATGAGTCGAAAATATATTGATGAAATATTAAGGTTCGGGACATTAAATTTGTAGGTCTTGGAGTCAAACTAAATATGTTTCTCCGGGAGGGGGAACTTTTTTTAAAGACTGCGATTGTCAAGCAAAAAAAAAACTCAATCATTCAGACCCTTATGTTCCATTTATGAAAATTTGTTCTCTTCTAATAATTAATAATAGACCTGTAATATTCCTTCCATCACGTCACAGATGCGCCGATGATCTTAAAAGGGTCTCGGCCAAAACAATCACTGTTCTGCAAGTACCCTATAATAAAAAAAAAACTTTTTACACATGAATAATAGTTTTTTGGGGTATAGTTCTATAAACACAATGATGATGTTATCCAATCTTGGATGATACAAAGAGCGACGGGTCTACAGCGGAGAATATAAACATTTTTGATTGTGGCAATTCCGTTTAAAATGATTTAAACAGCTGTGGTGATTTGATCTGGAAAAGAATTGATAGTTCCTTTCGACTTTCATCTAGTGCTCGGCACGAGAAAAAACAAATCGTTCTCGATAAGAATTTGATGTTACACTTGCCGTTGCGTTATGGCCTTATCAATCACGCGTTTACCAATGTATTTGACGAAAATAATCGGCATTCCAAGTTAAATACTTTGAAACTCATAAACTATCCTATAATCAAGTTTTCACAAATGAGAAGTTATCATGGTCTAATTTTCACTAATGTGAAACGCGATTCTGACTAGCAAATTAGAAGTTCGATTTTTCATGGCAGAAGTTCTAGCAATTTCAACGGGGAAGTTATTCCTATGTTTCAACCCTTTTCTGGAACGACATCAATTTCAAAGATTGGTTGCATGTTTGAGAATTGTCCTTATTTTTAAATGCATGAGTTTCCTCTTTGTCTTGCAAATAAAATGGTCGGTAATTTGATACCTAAGACGAACGCTGTCCAATTGTTTTGCATTTTTGGTAAAATTGTTAGACTTTACAAACTGCAAAATAAACGTGTTCTTTTTATGTTGTATCTTTGCAACCCCAGGAATAGATAAAAGGGACAAATACATCACGTATAATTCAACTATACGTAAATGCACAAAGTGCACTCGACAGAAGATTGGGAAGCTTCGCTATAGCGAGTGAGTGAATCCTAACGTTACCTGTCCATCTCATTAACACTGTTGTTTGTAACACCTAACGCTGAATTAAAGGGACTTTTTATCAATATAGGTTTCGTACATTGATTAGTTTTTCGTCCACTTAACTACACTGTTATACAGGGCCCTTCGTATCAGACTCTCATTTTCAATAGATGAAATAAATAACAATGTAAAAGATGGGAAAACACGAACCGTTCTCAAGCCCAAAAAGTCAACTGAAACAATAAAATAGGAGCAGAGCAAACACGACTCCTTTAATTAAAACATCAGAGGTGGGATCAGGTGCCATGGAGGAGTAAGCATCCCCTGTCGAACGGGACACCGACCACACCCGCTGTGTGCTTCCTGACATCCTTTCAAAGATTGGGGAAAATCCGCTGATAATTCAGTGTGTGAATTAATAAAATGTAATTGGTTAGAGTTAATTTCTCTGAAGTTTAAACTTTAAGTTATGAGTTTTAAACACTTCATAATCAGGGAGAACATCGTGCATTCAGATAAACAAAGTCTTTCTTCAGCATGTGTTTGGTCCTTGTTTTTCATTATACAGCGGTTACAGGCACCTTAACGTCGGTATATAAATTTACAAATCTACTCCT
Source organism: Saccostrea glomerata (assembly GCA_003671525.1). Classification (NCBI taxonomy): domain Eukaryota; kingdom Metazoa; phylum Mollusca; class Bivalvia; order Ostreida; family Ostreidae; genus Saccostrea; species Saccostrea glomerata. The sequence goes on along the minus strand of PRKT01000160.1, from coordinate 523,391 downwards.
ACTGACGCACAAACCAACAGTTATATATTGATTTTAGAAAACGTATTTCCTGTTACATATGATCGATTGACCGTATTTAATTTCAAGATATTTTTAATCCTTTTTTTTTCGTCTGATTTCTTTCAGCGTCGTAACTTGAGGTACCATGGCCGTAAATTAATTGAATGGCGATCATATATCATGAAAGTCTATGTTGATAATCCAGATTAGTCAAGACCTGAAAGAAAAGAAGGCCGTGATCGCTTTGCGTAATTAAGCTTATGCGATGTATTAATTGATTTCCGTACAAACTGTTTATTGAATTATTGGGGTGGGGATCAAACCAAGCGCTCAATTCCGCACGTTTTGTCAGTCATATCCAGGAAATATTTATGATTGGTGCGGACAAATTTCCACCGAACCGAAGAAAATAGACAGAGAGAGGATACAAACATTGCGTGTATTTAGCTGCTGTCAAGAAATCACAAGTCATATTTGTAGCGCAGCAATCTATAAAGACGATGTATATATAGGTAATAGACAACCACTGATTTTACTTAAAATATTGATTGGGAAGGAGAGACATCGCTGCTATTCAATTTGGTATCGAACACCCCCACTGTCTGTGTATCTATCGTAATTTGGTATCGAACACCCCCACTGTCTGTGTATCTATCGTTAGTTATGGATTACCTTTTTATCAGGTAAAACGATTTTCATACTCTAAATGTTGAATTTACGGGTAGTTTCATATTTGATAACAAACAAACAAAAACACAATAAAACACTTGTTAATTAAATTTGAATCAGAAATCGATTTCATGATTTTAATTTGACAAAGGAAGGGTCTTTTTAGTTAAGGGTAGGAAGAAAAAAATTCCGGATTTTTTTATTTACTTTTTTAAATTTTTTTTTTTTACGATAAAAACTTCAGACTCCTGTGGTTAATTCATTTTGTCCTGGATTTTGGTGTTTTTTCGCATATGCAAGAAATTTATCAGGAATTTTTAGACAGTTGCGCGCAAGATTTGGTCCATTTCTATAGCTTAAAATTGGAAGGAAAAATTATATTCTTATGTTTCGGTCAAACACTGTGAACAAAAGAGACTTAGATTAAGCTGAGGTGTCACCACTTCAGGCGCAAGGTCAAATACATGTTGTAATTTCAGCATTGCTTTCACCTTTTTCATCGTGTTTTAGCGACATACAGCATTTATTTAGTGACATTCTTCAATTTGAATTTACGATGTCCAAATTGAATGAAATATAAAGCTTATGTAGTGGGAGTAACATCGGAAACTGCTTAATGTAGAGATTATCAGCTGAATGGAGAGATTAGGAATACATTGCCGGATATTACAGTCCACTGTATGTTCATTGTAACTGTATAAACCGGTAATTATTGGTCCATTTCACTAAGATAGCTGTAAGGGGGCATCTGAACTTATTGGAAAAAAAACTGATGAATTATTAAGTATTAATTAACAATACTATGAATGGATTGCATTTTTAAAACTGATTCATTTTTTTTGTTTTTGAAATCGGCAAAATAAACTTGGTATAAATGCCAACACAAGTACTATAAAGGTGTAAATATGATATATTAGTAATCAGATATGTTAACAATTTCCTTTATAATTTATACCAATCATTGCACTATCGGTGTGAGTATTAAACAGCTAAGAGCGCGTGTTCTTGAATTGTGGATAGTACAATCCCAGTTTTTTTTTCTAATGTAAGGATTCTTGAAGTCTCAGGGCAATTAATTTCATGTTTTCCCCAAACTGAACATTTGACGATGGGTCCTAGGTCCGCAGTTTATTTCCTAATGTCAACCTGGACTGACGATTACAAATCACACATCTGCCTTCTATTTTTGGGGGGCTCATAAGGTCATCTTTGATTTTTCTGAGATGTAGAAAAACGTACACCATTGCCGCATACGCAGTAATTAAGTTTAAAATTCCAGTAACCTAATTTCAAGTTATAACATATTTTTCCGTGTTACTGTTGTGACCTCGTAAAGTTTAACTATTCAGAATTCTTTTCCAGGAATAATTTGTTATTTATTTGTTACAAAAAGACATGAAAACTTAAACCTTTTCACGACATAAAGGTTCTGTGATGTTCTTCTTCTTCTCCCCTATGTGCAGAGGATTGATATCACAAAAGCTTGGCATTGTGAAGAGGTAGAGAAAGTTCAAACGATATCACAGAACTTTGACATTATGAAGAGGTAGAGAAACAATATACTTGTATCAGAAAAAAAGAAAGCAGAACAATATCTCAGAACCTTTACATTGTGAAGAGGGAGAGAAACAATATCACAGAAACTTGACATTGTGAAGAGGGAGAGAAACGATGTATTAGAAAAAAAAAGAAAGCAGAACGATATCTCAGAACCTTGACATTGTGAAGAGGGAGAGTAACGATATCACGGAACCCTAACATTGTGATGAAGGAGAGGAACAATATCTCAGAACCTTGACATTGTAAAGAGTTAGAGGAACGATATCACAGAACCTTAACATTACTAGGGAGAGGAACGATATCTCAGAACCTTGACCTTGTGAAAAGGTAGTGGAGCGCTATCTCAGAACTTTGACATCGCGAAGAAGGAGAAGAACGATATCTCAGAACCTTGACATCGTGAAGAAGGAGATGGACGATATCTCAAAACCTTGACCATGTAAAGAAGGAGAAGAACGATATCTCAGAACCTTGACATTGTGAAGAAGGAGAGGAACGATATCACAGAACCTTGACATTGTAAAGAGTTAGAGGAAAGATGTCTCAGAACTTTGACATTGTGAAGAGGGAGAGAAACAATATATCAGAAAAAAGGAAGCGGTTTGATATCACAGAACCTTGACATTGTGAAGAGGGAGAGAAACGATATCACAGAACCTTGACATCGAGAATATGAAATACATGTACATTATTTAGCATGTTAGTACACTTTGTAATGTTCAAATTTGGAGGAAAAAAAGAAATGTGCTATTATTTGAAACTTTTGGACGAAGAATTATATGCAAGTCTAATATATTGCATGAGATTAATTAGGGCGTATGGACGGGTGCGTCTTTATGATACTTTTTATTATCGAAATTGGCTTTAATAATGGAGCAAAACTTGCCTCATAGCTATATAGTTATCAGAATAGTATTGGAGATAAAAATTATCTTGGTCATTTTCAGCAAAAACGTCAGCTAATGTTTGATAATTCATTGGCTAAGAAGGAGGACACTCTTGTTACGAATCATTCGAAGGACGATAATTATGATCATTATGTTCAAATTAATCGTTTAGTCGGTAAATTGATGTTTAATGTACATGTTCACATGAATGTCTTAAGAGATTGACTTTTTAGGCATTTTCATCTTTCTGTGGAAAAGACCTATTACTGTATTTTTTTCTGTTGATTTTTTTCAAGATTTATCATTACTGCTTTATGCTCATCTGGAATAATACACTGTAGAGATATGACACTTTAACCATAGTCTTTAACAAACATAGAAGTCGATTCAGTCAGCTTATATACGTTATTGTCCAAGAAACGCTTCTGATGTTTACAAATCAACTACTTTAAAAAGATTTATCTTAGAAACATGGGACTAGCTGCAATGAAAACTTTTTTCTTTGGCCTGTAGATTCAGATTAAGATAAAAAAAAAAGTCAGGATCATTCAAAATACAAGAAAATGGTGTCTTTTAAATCACATCTTTCGCAAAGCCAATTACAAATCCCTATAAAAGTTATTCCACATATCGCTGTAAACTTGGTTATAACTTGACTTCTGAAACCACAGAGACACCAAACCTTCACCAATGTCTTCGGTTGGACAAAGTTCGAGTTCTTCATTGCGAAAGGATTTAGAACGACCCCTTGTGTGAGCTATTGCTCTGATGTTAAATCCCCCAAACGGCTTGGGCCATTCCAAGTTTTTTCTCTGTTTAAGGTCCACCCATCTTTCAAAAACCTAGCTACCTATTCGCAAAAAACACACATGTCAAAAAACAAACACATATTTTATAGTAATAAGAATGACGTAATTCAAAAGATATGATTTCATTGATCTATTTTTCATAAAGAAATTTATTTTCTTCAGCAAAATCTAGGTATTAAATACTGAAACTATTCCAATAATGAAATATTATACAAATATTTAGAGATATTGCCGGAAATCACAAATTTGGACCTGAATAATCAATTTTTGGACTCCTGATTCAGTTTGTTTTTTCTGACATGGGGTTTCAAAAACCAAGACGCGCGTGGGCGTGAAACATAGAAAAAACTTGGAATGGCCTTGTCTTACTAAAAACATGGGACCACCTGCGATGTAATCCTTGACTTTGGAGACTTAACATTTTGTCAAGGTCAGAATCACTAGTCTGTAGTTTTGTTGAAACGATTATTATTATTTTTTTAAATCTTAAAAACTATTTTGTTTCATTTTCATGAAAAGGGTAAAAGCTGGAGGTCATTTTTAAAATTTACACTTTTCACACTGTTATTGCCTGTTAAGCCTTTTTTGTTTCTTTACACGAAATTATTTGAAGGCTTAGAAAAAAACTTGTAGCATTATTTCAAATTTGAAATAATGAAATAAATGTCTGTATCATTTATCTTTTATATGCATTTTAAAACAATATTCTATATTATACATGTAATATCGGATAATGGACTTTGTACATGCAACATTGGTGGTGTGGCGTAATCAGTGGGTCCACATTGTATCATTGGTGTGTCGTATCATCGAAGTCAATGGTGGCCAAGGTGGCAACATGGTAATGATACAATTACCAGACCAGGGGATGTCCAATACATCATATACCTGGCTGGTAAGTGGTTGCTACAGAGTCGACCAAAAACGCTACATGAATGAAGAGTCCTGAGCTTTAATCTCATTTTAAAACTTATTATATAGTTTAAATCCCCAAATCAGATATTCATATGAAATTTTTCTCTTTAATCTGTATCCAATTCTGATACAAAAATACAGTGTATACAAATACCTTTTTTATTTTATGTTTCATTTATCGTAAAAACATGGCATATAGACAAAACTTTTGGGCAATTCTGTAGAAGCAGATGCGAATGAAGCATGCTATTTCAATTAACGGTAATTCAGTCCTTGCATGAAATGATACTCGTAAGTTCTTGGAGCTGTTTACAGTTTGATTACAACATTTTGTAAGATGTGAACCCTTGAGGGCGGAATCTGGCAGGTATTCATTAGGTTTATGCTATACTTTTTTTCTGTCATTCATCATTTTGAACGATGTGGAAATTCTTAAAGAAAAAGAAATTAAATATGCATGTCTCGTAATGAAAAACGAGGGTCCTGTAAAAGCATCCGGGAGTGTTTGCATTACATTTATTTATTTATTTTACTGGACATAACCTCACAAATACGGAGTTGTTATTACAGGTTAGGTGGAGAAATTTATTTTATAAGTTTTCTAAGGTGTTATACAAAGGTGTTAATCCTCAGGGATACTGTTTTGTGATGTGTTACATAGACCGTTATTTGTTTGTTCTTTCTTTTGGACTGTTTGTGATCCCAGTGTGAGTTAGGTCATCTTGCAGACAGCTGAGAACACCCCTCGGGTTATTTGGGTTCACCTGTATTTTATCACCCCAGTCCATCATTGTATCATTATTACACAACAGACGAATTAGTACCCACTCTACCCTACTTGCATCGAAAACATTTGAATTGTCCATTGTTTTGTGCTAATCCGGTGATTCCAATACGTTAATTTGGGTGCTTTAAATTTGCTCGGTTTATAACCTTGAACGGTATGAGCAGAACTTGCTGATGTAATGTGCACGTTTTGATCGTGATTTTGGACTCTTTAACAAAGGTAAACTACTTTCTTCTTCACCACGTGGAAATACTCTACTTCATGAAAAAAATTATTCTTGTATTGTTTGATGATAAAGGAATTCGTAAGATTTCGATAATTGATACCTTGATTATAAATCACATTTAACTGAATTCAGTAATAACAACAATCCTACAGCACTCCTTCAATTTATTAAAATTTTGCTATGAAGCTTTGAAAAAACAACCAATATTGTCGCTTTCTTTTACCGTTTGGTACACCATAGGTCGGTTGAGCTATTTTATCACGAATATGCACTTTATTAATAGAAGATTAAAAGCATAAGTGCTCTTCATGTTGGATCAGCTGTTAATTTCTGTTTATATAACAGTGTATAAACCTGTACTTTAGGAACACTGCTGATAGAAATTGTAGGTGGAAGTAGTGGGATTAAATCACTCAGATAACTCAGATTTTTTTTATTAAACAAAATTATTTAAATCTCGACTCTATTTCAAGCAACAAAAATTTCTCTGTATGCATAATGTTTAGCATGTTTAGGTATCTTTCATAAATTTACCATTTCAAACTATTTTGCTCCTCCTTTTAAAAAGAACCAGTCTCCCAAATTGTTAATTGATAATTTTTTATTTTGAAAATGGAATTCATTCGTGAAAAAAAATCTTTACACATGATAGGAAAAATTAAACAGCTGTGTGAATGACATAAATTCATGATCACCTGTGGCTAATCAACAAAGAAAATACACCAGAAAACCTTCTGATGTGAATTTTTGTTTGTTATTTTTTTCATTAATATTTTTTCTATGTGGTTATTGCCCCATTTAATCCTGGTGATGAAGATTGTGCTATCTCCATTTTTTGTTGTTTTTTTCTGTTATATAAATGCCTCCTCCCAAGGAAGAAAATACACATGTACTCTTAAAGTGAGCACAGGTGGACATTATAATTTCTACTAGTCAGTTACATTAACCCTACCCTGAAAGAATGCATGAGAAAAATTCTTTATAGAATGCTACCTTCATAGATTCAGTTCTGTTGTAAACTTAAGACTGGGAGATATAAAAGAACCCAATCAAGGGTAACAAAATGATTGAGATGACAAAATATTATCAAAATAACAAATCAAGGTCTAATCATACTTATCTACTTTGGTTCATTGGATGTGAATTAAAGGTACTTGGACACAGATTTGAAGTTAATATTTTCTTATTTTTTCTGTATAATATCACGAATTATATATTTTAATAGCATTTCACACAAAAATTAATTAAAAATCTTATTTCATTTAAAAGTTATTAAAACTTTAAATTTTTGGCAGGTTTGATTGACACATCCTTGCACTTTCACAAATTTTAACTTTATTCTTAATCCTTAGGAAAAGTGGCAATTTTGATGTGTTTTAATGAGAAATATTAAAACTTTTATCAAGAAAAATAATTCTATTCAGAGTAGAAATGTTAGAAAGCAAAACACCTTCACAAGTATCGTCATTCCGAACTAAGAGATGCGTACAGAGTTTAGCAAATCGAGCACACTCGTGTTATGTACACAGTTTTTGTAAACAGGGCTCGAGTTCTGTTATTGTTTATATTTAGAATTCACCGGGTGCGTTCAATCGTCACAGTCTGCTTACCACAACTGCACGGACTGACAATATATTGTGTGTTTGTTTTGCTTTCGAACGTGTCTACTCTGAATTTTCTGGCTTATAGTATTAATATTTTTCATTTATACAAATCGAGATTGCCACTTTTCCTAAGGATTAAAAATAAAATTAAATTTATGAGAGTGCAAGGATATGTCAATCAAACCCGCCGAAAAATTTGAAATTTCAATATCTTTTAAACGAAATAAGATTTTTAATTAATTTTTGTGTGAAATGCTATTAAAATATATAAGTCGTAATATTATAGAGAAAAAAATAACTTCAAATCTGTGTCCAAGTACCTTTAAATGAGATACACCTATATATTTCACAGGCTTCACAATCTGCATAAATCTGCAGAAGTATTTCTAAGTTTGGGTGTTGAAATTTGTTTTTCTTTGTTTGCACTTTAAAATTTTATATACATGTACTGATGAAATTGCCGTTATGGGGCATGAAATCATGCTCAAAGAAACAGCACTTTTTAAATTCATAAATGATTCTGTATTTTTGGGTTTTGTATAGTATACTATAGAAACTTAAGTATTTTGAGATTTTTATTTTATTTTATTTTTGTATTTAAAATAAAAGAATCTAAGCCCACTTTTAACTATAACTCTTGCAGCATAATTCATGAAAGAAAGCTATTGAGAAAAGTATTATTTTTAGCATTGTTTCTTTTTTACCCCAATGAAATCAGTTTGGATAACAATATAAGAATTATCATAACCATCCTACATTTCTATTATAGCTTTTAAAGACAACATTATCAGAGAATCTAGTCTGTCTAGCTGTGTGTCTGTCTGTTGTTTTATTTGTGAAAAAAAACTTTAACATTGGCTCTATTTCTATCATTTTGTGTGGGTTTTTTTTCTCTTGAAGTGTGATTTACTTAAAAAAAAAAACTTTAATCTTGGGCATATTACCGTTGAATAGTTGAAGGGGCTCCAATTTTTCATATTCCATATTGTTTGTGTTTGTGTCAAGGCCTTTCTTCCCTCTTTTTCCCTCTTTTGGTAGCAACATTTTACCCTATATGTCCTTGACCTCAGAGTTTGACCTAAATGACTGAGGCTACCGAGCTAACATATTTCACACATGTATACCTGGAGTCAAGACGCCTTTCTTTGGGAAGCAATATTTCTATCTCATGACTTAATTGACTTAACAATGTTTCCCCTTTTTTTGAAAATTTTATTTTTGAAGTTAAGCTGCTCCTTTTTTTTTTGTTGCAGATGAATTTTTCATTAAATTAAATTTCATAGCAGGTGTCATTTTGCCTTTTGATTTAATATGCTCATGTGGGAAACATGGAAAATGTATGAATTGACTATTTTCTGTCTAAAACTATTCACAAAGGAAATATTTCAGTTCAATTGGTTTGAAGTAGTTCAAAAGTTGATTGAATTATTGCCTGAAAACCTTGTAAAATTTCCAGTTCACTTGATTTGTAAGGGCATCTTGCAATATGGTTGATAAAAAAAAGATCAGTTCATTTTGAGTTAATTCTGAAAGAGTGCCATGCAAATGTTAAGTGGGGATAAACAATGTGGTTGGAATAATGTTAATGTTTTTCCTGTCAAATTTAAATGGACAGACCTTGTCAAAATGTTATGATTTAAAAATATGTTTGAATCAAAATGTGTTAATGACTTGACATTTATGCATATTAATATAAAGCTCAGAACGGTATGTGAATATATTATAATTTATGTATAGCACAAAAGTTATGTAAATCTATATACTGTAGATCACTAAATTTTCGCGACACCTAATTTTCGCGTTATAGTCCTTGACTCTTGATTAGCGAGACAAAATTTTCACGAATTGTGGTTACTGCTGTATATAATATTAAGGAATGCTATTATACGCGAGAATTAAATTTTCGCGAGCACATTGTCTCGTGTAATTACGCGCAAATAAAGTTCTTGCAAATAAAAAGGGATTTACAGTATTGTAGGATGGTATTATTGAAATGTTTAATATGGAAAAAGATTTAAGTTTGTTCAAATCAATTAGACACCTGGGAGTAAGGTTAGGCTGGGGTTAGTTTTTGGACCACATAATTTTTCAAATAAGAATATACATATATATGGAAATGAAGAACAGAATGGCTTATGTTACTCGGGTGAGTTTTGTGGCCCATAGGCCTCTTGTTGATGTACAAATGATTTAGAATTTGAAACAAATCCTGTTTTTAGCTCACCTGAGCCAAAGGCTCAAGTGAGCTTTTCTGATCAAAATTTGTCCGTTGTCTGTCGTCGTCGTCGTTGTTGTCGTCGTCGTTGTCGTTGTCGGCGTTGTCGTTGTCGTTGTAAACTTTTCACATTTTCATCTTCTTCTCAAGAACCACTGGGCCAATTTCAACCAAACTTGCTACAAAGTATCCTGGGGTGAAGGGAATTCAAGTTTGTTCAAATGAAGGGCCACGCCCTTTTCCAAGGGGAGATAATCATGAATTAGAGAAAAAATAATGACATTATTAAAAAATCTTCTTCTCAAGAACCACTGGGCCAGGAAAGATGAAACTCATGTGGAATCATCT
>PRKT01000160.1:474304-501537 GCA_003671525.1 Saccostrea glomerata | reverse complement strand
GGGGCCACAATGGGGTATCAAAGTTTTACATAGAAAGATATAGGAAAAATCTTTGAAAATCTTCTCAAGAACCACTGGGCCAGAAAAGCTGAAACTTGTGTGGAAGCATCCTGGTATAATGTAGATTCTAAATTGTTCAAATAATGACCCCCGGGGAAAGGGCGGGGCCACAATGGGAATCAAAGTTTTATATAGAAATATATAGGAAAAATCTTTGAAAATCTTCTTCTCAAGAACCACTGGGCCAGAAAAAGTGAAGCTTATGTGGAAGCATTCTTGGGTAGTGTAAATTCTAAATTGTAGGAATCATGACCCCCGTGGGAAGGGCGGGGCCATTATAGGGAATCAAAGTTTTACATAGAAATATACAGGAAAAATCTTTGAAAATCTTCTCGGGAACCACTGGGCCAAAAAAGCTGAAACATGTGCCCATGGAAGGATCATGGGGTAGTGTAGATTTCAAAATGTCTAAATTATGATCAGTGGGGTAGGATGGGGATGCATTATGTATAACAAGGGGGAAATCTGGTAAAGAACAGAATGGTCAAAGCTTCTCAGGTGAGCGATGTGGCCCATGGGCCTCTTGTTTTCTTTAGTTTTTGAACCAAAAGATAACAAAGACTATTATTCTAAAATTATTGAGAAGATCAAACATTCTGGAATTACTGATCATGCCGTCCATGTAGTAATCTAGCTGTTATCAATGAAATGAAACAAGACACTGAATATTACATGACTGAACAGTCTTATGATTAAAGAAGGAAATCTCACTAAGGCTGGCAAATGACACTTAATTCACTCAAACTACCAACATGAATGGAATTATTGATTATATGCCAGTTTAAGATGTTGTTTGGTATATTGATTCATCACTACAACATCAGACAATGAAGTTAAGTTGACCTTCAGTATGACAAGGATTACATTTTCTTAGACAGAGTTGCTTCAATAAAGTTTCTAGGAGCAATGCCAAGCTTTTTTGAATGGATGCACCATACGAATAGTCATATCACACATTGGGTAGAAATCTCTCTTTGAGAGTAGTACTAGTATTAAATTTTGAGACAAAGTTTGGTGAAGTTTGTCAGGCAAATTGTGTAAAATAATAAACATCTTAATACAATATTGTACCTGAAAGAATTCCTATAACTTTTTATACTTGTACAGCTATTAAATTCGTGAGAACAGACTCATCAGTTGTGAAATCATATTAATCAGCAAAGAAAGCATGACTTCCTGAGAAGCAATTTCTTTTGTATCTGAATGCCAATGATAAAAAATGATTCGTTTTATGTACGATGACCAAGCCATCATATTTAAGGTCTTCCGTTTTCAACGGAAGACCTTCTACTGATTCTGTTGGTAAAGATTATTATTAAGGTCTTCCGTCTTCAGCGGAAGACCTTCTTGTTATTCTTAGGTTTCTTTTTCACTTTTATTATTATTGTTTTTTTTTCTTACCGATTTTGTGCACGCAATTTCTCGAAAACAGCTTGATGGATTTCCATGAAACTTTCAGGACTTATGTTTCATCACTTGAACCTTATGCGTTTTTTTCCGTTTTGATGACGTCACTTCCGGTCCGGAGTTATCAACACTTTAATGGTTTTTTGAGGGTCGGTTTGTCCGCACGATTTCTCCTAAACGGCTTTTGATAGACACGTGATACTTTGAGGTCTGGTAGACCTATGTCTGTAGATTTGCAGAATGTATTTCATTTTTACCGGAAGTGCCGCACGTCGGCGCTCGCTATGACCCGAAAAAAGTCCTATCGCGAAGTTCAAAATTTTTGACACTTTTTCTATGATATCTATTTACCTGGAAATATTTTGTTAAAACATATAGAACAAAAGAAATGTAGAATCTAAAGATCTTTCAAATGATATCTTGAAAAAAGGGCTGGCCCCTAAAATTAAGGACCTAAAGGGGCCGAAAGGTTTTCCTTTATATCTCAAAAAGTATTGAGAATTTCTAATACATCAAAGAAGCAAAGTTGTTAAAAATGTCAAGCTCAATCCATTGTCGTCGTCAAAATACGTCCAGCGACGTCACTTCCGGTTAAACCGGAAGTAGTCCAAAAATGCATATTTTTGCCGTTCTTGACAAGTTTTAGGGTAACATATGTCACTGGAAGCATAAAAATTAATTTCCCGTCCATTGTCGTCACTTCCGGTCAGACCGGAAGTAGCAAAAAATAGCTTAATTTTGCAATAATTAACATAGATTTGGAGGGTGAAACAATTTTTGGACTTCATTACTCATTTTTTTTCAAAATTAAAGTTACTTCCGGTCAAAGAGGACGGAAGACCTACTCGTTGCTTTGCAACGAGCTCGGCTCTAGTTCTTTTTTTTTCTTCTGCTTCCTAGACCGCAACTTTGATGTCTCATATCTCGCTCATTTCTCAACGGATTTCGCTCAAATTTTCAGACGTTATAGACGTTAATAAACTCTATCAGAATGATGTCTAAAATTTCAAAAATCCACTTCCGGTTTTGAGTTATTTCCCTTTAAAGGAAAATTTATAGGCTTTCGTTTCCAGACAAAGGCTCAGAGACGGCTAAAGCTGGAGCAGAAATTCTACTAATTTTAGATAATACAAGGATTGAAGTTGTGCACATCGGTTTTTGTTTTTCGATTTCTGTATTCAAAATGGTGCTATATAGGGGTAAAAAATTAGAACGCTTAAAAGAACCAAAAATTACTCATATTTTTCTTTTTATCTTCTAAACTAAAAATATTTTGTTAAAATATATAGAACATAATTTGTGTAGAATTAGAAGATCTTTCAAATGATATGTCGAAAAAAGGGCTGACCCCTAAATTAAGGGACCTAGAGGGGCCAAAAGTTTTTTCCAGATATCTCAAAAAGTATTGAGAATTTGTTATGCATCAAAGAAGCAAAGTAGTTCAAAATATCAAGCTTTATCTAATGGGGTTGTCAAATTACGTCCGGCGACGTCACTTCCGGTCGAACCGGAAGTAGTCAGAAAATGCATATTTTTGCTGTTTTTGACAAGTTTTTGGGTAACATGTCTCACTAGAAGCTTAAATATTAATTTTCCGTCCGTCGTCGTAACTTCCGGTCAAACCGGAAGTACCAGAGAATGGCTTGATTTTGCTATAATTAACATAGATTTGGAGGATTAACCCATTTTTGGACTTCATTACTCTTTTTTTTAAAATAAAAGTTACTTCCGGTCAAACAGGACGGAAGACCTACTCGTTGCTTTGCAAAGAGCTCGGCTCTAGTTCTAATTTTCTGTTTCTTGGAGAGTATGGATTGTCAACATGATTTTTCACAGCTATAAATTGATCTGTCTTATTGACCACTTGTTTATGATAATTGAAAATTTCTACACACCTTTATAAATGCAGGTTAGATTACATCAAACTAAACATTTTTTTAATAATGGCCTTATTGGTGTGATTGAAATAAAAGATACTTGATTTTGTGATAGTTTTAATGTAAATATTTAAACATGAATGATGAACAGAGGACATCTTTCATCTGCCTACAAATTGATAAAAAGAAAATAAATAGGACTTATCTTCATCTGATGTTTATTTTAAACAGGCATGGAAAAGAATTGTTGAGAAGATCTTGACTTGTTCATTTTTGTGTTCCAGATCATCAGAAGAGATATTTGCTGTTTTTATTTCTATTGCATTCTGTGTTGACGCTTTCAAGGATGCTGTGAGCAGTAAGAACATTTTTAATTTTTAAAAAATATTTTGATTGAAATATTTCTCTCACCTTATCCTTGAATCAGAGTTTAAATTTGAAAGTGATGCAGTGTTGAGAGATTTTAGAGCACACCTGCCTGATAAAGATAATGCTGAGAATCTTGTTATTGCAGTTTATCTTTATCATATGAAGAGCTGCTGGCAATATGAATTTATCTAGAATATTGATAGCTTGAATACAATAAATATGTGGAAGTTACTTGAAAGTCCCAATTACACTTTCTTCATGTTTTAAACTTTGATTTCATTAAGCCTTGGATATTTCATCTGTTTTCTTGATCTAATTGGGTTAGAGATAACCAAGTTTGACTGATAATGGTTGGAGCTATGACTTTAATACTTCATATGTATATATATTCCTTATGTGACAAGACCTCGCTTTCATCTGGTTTAACATTTTTGACCACTTGAACTTTAAAACAACTACTTTTGGAAAAACTTGGATCTTGGCCATTATGTTTGGGTGGTGGGGTCTAGGAATTTTATATACAGTAAAACACGGTTATAACGATTAAGTCACAGGGACCCATGAATTTACTTCGCTATATCCGTAATTCATTGTATTCATTAAGGAAAACGTTAAATTGATCCAAAATAACTTTGCTATAACCGTAAATTCGCTGTATCCGTGTTCGTACTAAACAAGTTTTGCTGTACTGAGTATCACACATGTACTCCGGCCTTTAGACTTTCTTTGGATACCAAAATTTTGACCTCATGGTCTTCATATTTGAGTATTGATAAGGAAAAAATCATTTAATGTGCTCAGGGCTTTTATATTTTACTATGTATTCATTGTGACAAGACCTTTATTTGACACCAATTATAACCTCATGACCTTCACCTTGGAGAATGACCTACTTTTGAAAAACTTTAATATTAGCCAGCCATGTTTCCTGCATAGTTGGTGCTAAGACTTTTTTTATCTAAATATTTATACTTTGTGACAAGACATTTATTTGGGTAACACAATATTTTTAAACATTGATCTTGACCTTGAAGTTTGACCTGCACTTGAAAACCTTGGCCATACATTTGAACTTCACTGGAAATTTTTCACAATAATTCTTTTTTCTGTAGACTTTGGAGCCCATTATAACATTCCAGCTTGCTCTATGTCCACTGCCTCAGAGAGTTCCACAGTGAATAATTCAGTAGCATCGAATGTAACAAACACCATCACCTCTGTGGTGAATAGTACAGCTCCAGAGGATGTATGTGAACGTGACGTCAGCCTGCTGTATCTACTGTTACTATTGGGGACACTCTGGCTCGGTGTCACCCTGTATAACTTTACCATGACGTAAGTCAGCTTAACTATCGCATAAAAATTGCAATTATTGATTGCTTACAGTGTAATCATAAATTAACATAACAAAGGATTATATTGTTTCAGTTTCTTCTTTTAGCATTTAGATTTTTCCCCGTATAGATATCTTGTATGAAGAATTACAGGTTCCTCTATGAATAACTGTTTGATTTCAGTCCTTATTTGAATGCTGGGAAGAGAGAATTGCTGGCCGACTACTCCCTCCCTGTGGCTGTTATTATTATGAGCTTCTTTGGATCCTATGTGTTCAGGACTGTAAAATGTGAGTAACATGTTTGACAGATTACTTAGTAGAGTCTTAGAGTTCAAGGAGCCACTCTGGGCTTTGAACCCTGATAAGGTCCATAGTTTTCACGACCTTCTTATCAAAGACAGGCTTGAACCAAGTCTGCAGCCAGTGCCCTTAAAAGGCAAATGGTATTAGCTTTACTAGTACATGCACATTAATTATTATGAGAAATGTTACAATTGTCCATTCCTTTCCAAAACTCTAGGTTATTACTTTTATTTACTTATTTTTCAGTGGACAGTAGTTTTATTCCAGGTGAATTATCACTTGACGTTTTTAAATTGGTTCCTGTCTATAATCTGTCCGTGGGGGCAGTTTTTGGTGCCATGGGGCTGGGCTTCTGTTTATCTCTCCTGTTCTTCATGGATCAAAACATCTCAGCAGCACTTGTCAATGCTCCCCAAAACAAGTGAGTGAAAAATCTAGGTGATGTGAGGTGACAAATTCACATACTTAATGTGGATAAGGTGGACTTATATAGTTATTTTTACACAAAAAAATGTAAAGAAAATATTACAACACAGTTAATGTGAAATTCTGTTCTGACTTTTCAGGTTAAAGAAGGGTACATCTTACCACTGGGACCTGCTGGTTTGTGGAGTGATTAACGCCTTCCTGAGCATGTTGGCCTTTCCCCTGGTCCACGCGGCACTCCCTCACTCCCCGCTCCACGTCAGGGCTCTAGCTGATGTGGAGGAGAGGGTCGATCAAGGTCACATTTACCAAATGTAAGATTACAAACAGCACTTCTAAATTAATGTTCTTTAAATTTCAAAAACTGTATGGATTTTTTTGTCATTAAAATTTCAGTTGAAGTCACTATGGAAAGATTTATTGTATCATGTTTTTAAATTAATTTTCATTACTTTCAGAATTGTGAGAGTACGGGAGACTCGGCTAACAGCAATCTTTTCCCACATCTTGATCGGTCTATCCCTACTCATCCTGAACTTCCTTGCCTATATTCCAACCCCTGTGTTGTATGGTCTATTTCTGTATGTTGGTGTCACAGCATTGTATGGGAATCAGCTGTTTGAAAGAATCATGCTGCTGATAACTGAACAGGTATTTTAGTCAGTTCACTTGAATTGTGTATCACACACAAAGTTTGGGGGTATATAGGAATCTGAGCAATTTTTTACAGAGTTATGCCTATTGGACTTACGTTTCACAAACATCTCGTGTTTAATTTATAATAGAGTAATTGGCCCTCTAAAATATCAATCTTTTTACACCTCGACTATAAACCAGACAAAAAGTTTTTAACAAAAGTTTAACTCCCAAAAAACCTCAAAAAAGGGGAGATAATCAAAAAAATTCACTGTACCTGTGATTTTAGTGGTACCCAGCCATTTAATTTGTTTTTTCTTACTTATACGTATGTTATAACATTACAGAGTGCTTACCCCCCTAATCACTACATCAGACGGGTCCCCCAGAGGAAGATTCACCTCTTCACAGTTCTACAACTTCTACAGCTGGTGGTGCTGTGTGCGTTCGGATTCACTCCTTACCCTTATCTCAAAATGTTCTTCCCAGTTCTCATCTTCACTCTCATCCCAATCAGGTAAGGATACAGAAATACAGGCGGAAAATCATCCCAATCAGGTAAGGATACAGAAATACAGGCGGAAAATCATCCCAATCAGGTAAGGATACAGAAATACAGGCGGAAAATCATCCCAATCAGGTAAGGATACAGAAATACAGGCGGAAAATCATCCCAATCAGGTAAGGATACAGAAATACAGGTGGAAAATCATCCCAATCAGGTAAGGATACAGAAATACAGGCAGAAAATCATCCCAATCAGGTAAGGATACAGAAATACAGGCGGAAAATCATCCCAATCAGGTAAGGATACAGAAATACAGGCGGAAAATCATCCCAAATAGGTAAGGATACAGAAATACAGGCGGAAAATCATCCCAATCAGGTAAGACTAGAGAAATACAGGTCAAAATGGCAGGCCACTCAGGTAAGGCTAGAGAAAATTAGAAATACAAGTTTAAAAAATAATTCCACTCGCATAAGGCTAGAGGTCAAAATATCCTCTTACTCAGGTAATGCTATAAAAATCAAATATATTTTCCTATAGTAGATTATTTTGAGGAATCAAATTAAATACTTGTATATCACAACTTTATAATGATTTTGTTTCAGACACAAAGTGATTCCTCGTCTCATACATCAGAAATTTCTTAAAGCTATAGATGGGCATTGAGGAAGTGTTCAGGGAGACATGCATCTTCTGTAGGCCAGTACATCGAGACTGTTTTGTTACTGAACTTTGATGAATGTAGTCTGTTCCCATTAGTGCAAGTCAGATGAACTGGACTTGTGTAAAATGGTGTGAGAGCAGATGTTACCATCTTATTTTACTGTGATTAGGTCTAGGAGAAAATGTACACTTACTACTATATTAAAATTGTTTTTTAAAGAATGCATATCTGTATCAACATTTTTTACAACAAGTACAATGTAAAAAGTATTGTTCAACCATACAGTTTTATTTTTAGTGTTCATGTTCCATCATCTTGCCCAAATTCAAAATCACTTTTTTCAGCTCAGCAAACAGTACTAGATTACATTATTGTGATGACAGCTAGAGTGTAGAATTTCTGTCAGTAGTAGACTAGTCATATTGACTATGTATAGTGTTTATTCTAGTTTATTAGACACAATGATGTTTAGCCTAGATTTTCTTTATATTAGACAGAGACACAGATTTAAGACCCTCTTCTTTCTAGCTGTTTTATATTTAAACTATATACATTCGCTATAGTTTTACAATGAACAAACACGAAATCTCCTTTCTCCTCCATTTTGTTAAAGTTTTGGTGATCCCCATTTGGTCTACCTCTCTGTTTTAGTTAGGACCATGTGCAGTCATTGAGTACAATCCCAGATAGCAAGATGTTATTGGACCTTTGTTGGGCCAACAACGCTCCTTATGTTGGGCCACTGTTTGAATTCAACATTGGGCCATCGGTAATTTGCTCATCGGCCCTTAATCAAACCAACTTGTTGGCTTATTGTTGGGCCAATGTAACAGTTAATATTGGGCCACTGTTGGGCCAATGTATTATTTCAATATTGGGCAAACGTCATTTTTGTACAATTGGGCCATTGTATGCAACTAATGTTGGGCCAACGGTAATTTGCTCATCGGCCCTTAATCAAACCAACTTATTGGCTTATTGTTGGGCCAATGTAACAGTTAATATTGGGCCAATGTTAGGCCAATGTATTTTTTCAATGTTGGGCAAACGTCATTTTTGTACAGTTGGGCCATTGTAAGCAATTAATGTTGGGCCATCGGTATTTTGCTCATCGGCCCTTAATCAGACCAACTTGTTGGCTTATTGTTGGACCAACGAACGGATATCATTGAGCCATTGTTGGGCCACTTATTCTTTCAATATCAGGAAAACATCATTTTTGGGCCAACGTTGGTTTGTATCTTATTGGCTCTCCATCATGACAACTCATTTGCTCTTCACTGGTTGGCCATTTGTCCTCAAAATTGACAAATATGTACAATAAGGTTATACTAGTTTTGTAGTACAGTTTAATGGTAAAAGCCCTTTAATACTATCTATATATGCTATATATGCTAGATTAATAGTTTAATACATATTCTCAATATTCTCATAGAATTGCTATCAACAAGTATTGCATTGTAAGTAGTTCTACATTAATTAAAAAACTGAGGAAAAAGAAATCAAAATATAAAATTAAATTATAACATACTATAATTTTATTGCTCAGTGCATGAAGAAAACATTAATAAAGAATTAAAAGTTGATGCATGCTCACTTCAAGCGATACATGTAGGGTTACATGACTGTATACTCCCTCTCTGATGTAAATTATGCACAAGTTCAGTAAATTACAGGTATCAATAAGCACGTCTAACAAATAAACAAAGCCCTCCTGTTCTTAAAATAATACTAAAATGAATCCCGTCATTTGTTTACTTACACAAAAAAATGTTTCTGGCATCTGCATCGTGTTTATAACCGACAAACAGACACAAAAAAGGGTAGAACTACAGGTATGTCACACTATATCACAGAAAAAAGTTAGGCACTGCCACTTTCCATCTGATCCCTCTCCTAAGTCTCCATTTCCTCTTCCTGAGTCTCCTCCTCCCGGCCCCTTCTTTTCTTCACTGTCCGTTTCTTCCTCCCTCATCCCTGTCCTTGGCATACCTTAGCCATTCTTTGATTGTGTTCTCCATGTCTGTTTAGAATCTCCAGTAGCACTAAAATTGTAATATTTAGTACTTAATACATTTGTTACTTTTCTCAGTAAAGAGTAAACATACGATTAAATTTACAAGTATATCACTATATGTTTGAGCTGTCAATTAAGGAATAACCGTCTTTTTTGTTTCATGGTGTGATTAAGTGATTAGCTTGCGTGATGAAGGCATTTATGCATAATATTTATACGCTTGATAATCATCATCAAAACAATTTTGATTCAATGTTGCCCCATATAAAATACATGTATTGAAAATTTGTCGTTACACTGAACAAATTTTAAATGAAAGAACCCAATTTATTTTTAGTACTGAATAAATTTTGTTTTAACTTCAGCAACTTCAACATTTTCAAAGTGTTTGATCATGGGGTTCTCGACGTTAAGTGTATATAAGTAAACTAAGTGGTAGACTTCGGAAATGTATTCAACTAGACACAAATTTCAATTTAAATAAGGAGCAAATTATTAATTGTTTTAACTGTATCAAAACACATTTTTATACTTTCATTTATTTTTCTTGTTTATAAACAAAAAATTTAATCACTGATAATTTATTTTGTT
This sequence comes from Saccostrea glomerata, assembly GCA_003671525.1. Lineage (NCBI taxonomy): Eukaryota > Metazoa > Mollusca > Bivalvia > Ostreida > Ostreidae > Saccostrea > Saccostrea glomerata. The sequence goes on along the minus strand of PRKT01000160.1, from coordinate 491,343 downwards.
TCGATAAATTATAAGAATTTTAAATTTATTTTAGCTAGCTTAATTTTTCAAGTAGGATTGGTTGTAGATTTATTTCTGATTGTAGAGACGATCAGATTTGTTAATATACAGATTTGTAACAATTAAATGTTTATACATATTGGCTCAATGTTGGTCCAATATATCGGGCCAACATTGGGCTAAGGAGCAAAATGACACTGGGCCAACGTCATTTGCCAACATCGGCCTAATGTTCTTGTTCACGTTTCGCCAACAATGTCGCATTCATTGGGCCAATGTTGGCGCGATGTTGGGCCAATATCTGTAGAAATAACACTCTACATTGGGCTAACGTTGGCCTAACATATCGGGCCAACATTGGGTCGATGAGCAAACTTAAATTGGGTCAATGCCATTTGCCAACATTGGCCCGATGTAACCGATTACATTGGCCAAACGTTGGCCCAATGTTAGCATGCTATCTGTACAGTGTTGACCCAACAGCATCTGGCCTCTGTACTTCCCCGTGTCTGATTTACACAGATTTGTACATGATATCGTTTAAAAACTAAACGTTAATTCAGCTGTGCCGAGGCAAACATATTATTAATACTTACAAAGTGAGTGCAGATATGCAAGGTATCAGTCTCATTACGTTCGTGTCATATTAAAAATGGCGCGGATATTACAAGTAGCCCGGTTGTTGTCTACCCATGATGCTCACTCTGATTCATGGTATATTGGGCCAACGTAGGGCCGATGCCAATCCCCAAACAAATATTTTCTCTCATGATAATAGTTTTATGATACATGTATAATGCCAACAGTAAGCCCAACATTAGCGCACTATTATACATAACCAGCTATCAATATTCCATGTTGGGCCATTGTTGGCCCAATCAAGGTAACCCAACATAGATAATAGAACCATAATGTAAGATTTGGCCAACGGTGTTCTGCTATCTGGGTTATTACAAATAAATAAGCATATGCACAATTCAAAAAGTAGAATAAAACACTCTTTGGTGCTTGATCACTTACGTGCAAAGTTAAAATGTTGAAAATATCATATCTAAACAAAAGCAGTCATCCAATGATAAGCATGGACATAGAAAGTCCTCTTAATTATTTCGGAATGTACCAATGTTGTCCCAACGTAAAGCTCAGCAGCTAATTATAAAATTGACACAATCAATTAGTTGGAAGTATATTAATTGGGCCAACGTTGGCCCATTATAAATATCCCATCTTTGAAGACCTAAACAAAATAACACTTGTGTGTATTACAAACATTGGGCCAACATTGGGCCAACAAACTACTACCAACTTGATAGGACACGTTCTTTAAGGGTGCATTACAAACAATGGACCAACGTTGGGCCAACATAATTCTACCAACTTGATAAGGCACTTTTTTAAGGATGTATTACAAACATTGTGCCAACGTTGGGCCAACATACTACTAACAACTTGATAGGACTCGTTCTGTAAGGGTGTATTAGAGACAATGGGCCAACGTTGGGCCAACATAATACTACCAACTTCATAAGGCACTTTCTTTAAGGATGTATTACAAACATTGTGCCAACGTTGGGCCAACATACTACTAACAACTTGATAGGACTCGTTCTGTAAGGGTGTATTAGAGACAATGGGCCAACGTTGGGCCAACATAATACTACCAACTTGATAAGGCACTTTCTTTAAGGATGTATTACAAACATTGTGCCAACGTTGGGCCAACATACTACTAACAACTTGATAGGACTCGTTCTGTAAGGGTGTATTAGAGACAATGGGCCAACGTTGGGCCAACATAATACTACCAACTTGATAAGGCACTTTCTTTAAGGATGTATTACAAACATTGTGCCAACGTTGGGCCAACATACTACTAACAACTTGATAGGACTCGTTCTGTAAGGGTGTATTAGAGACAATGGGCCAACGTTGGGCCAACATAATACTACCAACTTGATAAGGCACTTTCTTTAAGGATGTATTACAAATATTGTGCCAACGTTGGGCCAACATACTACTAACAACTTGATAGGACTCGTTCTGTAAGGGTGTATTAGAGACAATGGGCCAACGTTGGGCCAACATAATACTACCAACTTGATAAGGCACTTTCTTTAAGGATGTATTACAAACATTGTGCCAACGTTGGGCCAACATACTACTAACAACTTGATAGGACTCGTTCTGTAAGGGTGTATTAGAGACAATGGGCCAACGTTGGGCCAACATAATACTACCAACTTGATAAGGCACTTTCTTTAAGGATGTATTACAAATATTGTGCCAACGTTGGGCCAACATACTACTAACAACTTGATAGGACTCGTTCTGTAAGGGTGTATTAGAGACAATGGGCCAACGTTGGGCCAACATAATACTACCAACTTGATAAGGCACTTTCTTTAAGGATGTATTACAAATATTGTGCCAACGTTGGGCCAACATACTACTAACAACTTGATAGGACTCGTTCTGTAAGGGTGTATTAGAGACAATGGGCCAACGTTGGGCCAACATAATACTACCAACTTGATAAGGCACTTTCTTTAAGGATGTATTACAAACATTGTGCCAACGTTGGGCCAACATACTACTACAAACTTGATAAGGCACTTTCTTTAAGGGTGTATTACAAACAATGGGCCAACGTTGGACCAACATACTACTACCAACTTGTAAATATACTTTCTTTAAGGGTATATTATAAACATTGGTTCAACGTTGGTCCAACGCCATGATCCTTCCTTCTTTGGAAACTAAAGTGAATGGAAGTTGCTTACGTTGGACCAACAATGGGCCAACATAGGAATTTCGTCATGGTCGAGAAAGTTGACTTGGTAACATTGGTCCAACGTTGGCCCAACGTTGTTCCCCCAACGCCAACCATACAACCTTTAACAAATGTTGGCCCAACATAGTCATGCTATCTGGGATAGTCTTTCATCAGTATGATAGATCTTGTCTGACAAGCACTGCACTTTGTGGTGTTCTCTTTAGTTAAATCTTGTTTTAATGTTATTATGTTGCCATGGAAATAATTATTCTTGTCACTTTATTTTTTTTTACATTTCCACACAAGTTTATAAATGCACTTTCATTTACCTGAAGTCATAATTTCAGTTATCAAGTTCATATACACATGTATAAGCAATCAGTGCCATGGTGTGATTGTGAGGTATTGAGATTTTTGGGTGCTTGCCTTCATTTAGTCAGAATCCCCTCTATTTTGTTACTGAACTAGTCACAACATGACATCCATTGTCTTTCATTAAAAAAAAAGCATTGGATTTGACTTCTACCAAGATTTTATTGTGTACATATATCTGTTATATAAAACACATTTGTACATAGACTTTGTATTTTTTTATATGTGTGTTTGGATTGTTTATTTTGTGTTTTCAGGAAACTTGTATCTTGCAGTGTTCATTGTTTTAAATCATGCAAAGTTGTTTTATTTTGTAATCAACATTTATGACTTATAGTTATCAGCTTGCAGTCTTCACTTCAAATAAAAGACTGTGTTTGTTGTTATATAGTAAACATATTTTATTAGTTTTAAAAGTTTACAAGTCATTTTAATGGTTGACTTTTAAATAAAAAAATGAATATATTTCAGATCTTTTTTTGTGACTTGATCAAACTGGAATGATACTTTGTCATTTGATAACTGCTGTCAGTATTTCTTTGAATGGTGACGAGCATAATTTGGACAGCATCATGGCAGAAAGTCTATGTTTAACAGAAAAAAAATAATGCCAGTATCATTTAGTCTTTTAAAAGAAACTGGTAAGTTTACACCCTTACCATTTCAGAAATGCAGCAGTTAAATTCTAATTTAGAGTGATGCAACATGATGAGAAAAGATTTCCACAGACAAACTGCCTCCCTCTATATTGCATGTTTACAATTTATAACAATTCTCAGAACTTGTAGACTCTGGATATTCTTTTATCAAATAAATCAATATGTAACAATTAATTCTCTTATATGACAAGTCAGTCAGGCGGACAACAAGGAAAATAGTCTATTTTCACAAAAGAAATATCAGATGATCATCCAAGATCAAACATTGGTAATGCTTAACAGATGTTCTTGTTAAACTGAGCTATAGTTTTGCTGCTATCTTGAAGATTTCCGTTTTACCCCTTTTTGTGGGGACAGATTGAGGGGGAGGGAGAGGGTTGCCCAGCGTACAGTAAGGCCCCCCTCATCTGTGTCCAGTTTCTTGGATTTGGTGGTACATCCAAGGGCCTGGCAGTGCCTTGTCAGTCTATAAAATAATGTCATTTATAAAGATACCTGTTATGCAAATATAAAAGTAAACACAGTCAAGTCTTCTTATCTCAAACTTGATGAGTCCAACATAAAAATGAGAAATCACAGGATTCAGCTTTTTGAAATATGTAACAAGGATAAAATAACAAAAGAATAAATGGGTGGGACTTCCAAATAACTGCCATTTCTCAAAGCCCTTATTTTAATTTAATAATTATACAGTGGACCTTCAGATATCCGGATGCTTCAGTATCCGGACGCCCTTTCATTTTTAAATGTTATATTGCTTTGTTTAACTGGTGATTCAGGTATCCGGACGCTTCACATATCCGGACAAATTGGTCCGGATAAATGAGGCTCCACTGTATTGCACAAAATGTGTGCATGTCAGGATATTCCTTTTTTCCCCAAAATACACATTTTCCTTATTTTACTGCTACCAATTAAGTTCCAAAACTGATGTGAATTTATAAGTAATTCAGATGAAGTAACTTAAAATAATACAGTAGTGCCTACTTGTCATGTGTTTTGTTAAGATCTGTCTGTAGGTTTGATAAATCCATAGAAAATTCATCCATGTACAGGCATAGAACCAATATATGGGAAACCAGTTTATCCTTCAGTCTAGCAGTGAAAACTCTGAAAGGAGGCAAAACATTTCTTATGAAGAATACAAAACAGAAAGAATACAAAACAGACACTACTTATAAACTACATGTATATTTCAAAGGTTTTCTGCATTAATATTTTTGTTTGTATTTTTATTAACAAGAAGTCCATGGGCCATAAAGGAATGGACTTGTGTTCAAGTTTTTCCAGTTGATCAATGTAGAAAGTATTTGACATCTTGCTCTGATATCTGATAAAGGTTTTAGCTCACCATAGTCAAAGGCTCCAGAGAGTTTTTCTGATCAAATTGGCCCAGTGGTTCTTGAGAAGACATCATTAATGTGCAATAAAAAGTTTACAGACCAAGGACTACAGATGGACACCAGAAAAGGTACCTGAAGCCCTTGGTTTAAGTGAGCTTAAAACTGAGCTGAGAAAAAATTTCATTTAATCAGATATTAACCAAATTTATAATCAAAAGAATTAAAATGCTAAGAAACCCTTTATCTTATATCAGATAGTTTCTGCATTGATTATCCTGAAGAAGACTTGAACACAAGTTTTTCTGACAGAATTCTGATACCTTTGTCTGGTTCCTACACCTTGTGTAAATTTCTTCAGTATGTGAAACCTGACAGCTTCTGGCCATTCCTTTGGAAGGGGATCTACAATAGCAAATGTACTTCTCAAATGAAAATTCAAACAAAACACATCTTTGTCCCCCAACTTTTTTAAAGTATAGATTTATTTGCATCCATCCATCTGTCCATCATTCTGTCTGTCTGTAATACACTGCTATCCAGATGATAATCTCTATAAGTCCTTTGGCATTTACACGGAAAATGGAATATTATTTCAACAAATGATTTGAAAAAGATCCATATTCACTCTGATGTCAACATGTCACATGGCAAAATAAGAAAATCATTTCTTTTACAGTATAGCATAAAATGATTTCTGGATGGTCTACAGATGAAATTTTTTAGCTTTTTCTTTTAAGTTTTTATATGACGTCATGTCTAACAGGAGGAACTGAAGACCCCTATTGATTTTGAGGCTGAAAGGTGAAAGGTCAAGAAGAAAAAAAAATCATGTGTGGTAAAATGATAATGGTTTCCAGACACCCATCAATAATGTCTACCATGCACTTTAATGTCTTTTTTGAAAGACCTCTTTGATAGGCTGTCATCTTATGATTTGTTCTGTGTTGACAGTTTCACTTTACATTTTTAATGAAACTAAGTGCAAATTGATTTCAAAAAGTATTACATAAAAATTTCCCACCTTTCTCTCTTAGTTGCTTGGGTTTAAGGTTGTGTAGGTGTATTAGGTAGTATAAGTATGTGATGTATAATGCCTGCTCTGTTCGGCGCTCCTCGGACTTTGACATTCTACTCAACAGGGAGAGTATTTGTTGTGGATACCTAAAATGTGCCAAGATATGTTCATTTTAAATATGTTTATTTGTATTCAAATTTCCTTTCATTCATTAAATCAAAACTTTTGTTATTTTTAACACCAGACAGTCAAATACTGTCTACAAATACTTGAACATCGCTAAATAATGCTGTCAAATGATTTGGCTGTAGTCAATATTTCAGCAGAATGTGACCAATCAAATCGAGCCTTAATATTTCAACAGAATGTGAAAGACCAATCAAATATAGCCTTACTTGTTTTCTTTTCTCCATTGCTGGATGTCATCCATCGTAGCATCAAAGAAAACCCTGGAGGCCTCCTCTGTTGCCTGTTTATCATTAGGATGCACAACTACAAGTAAAACATGGTGTCCAAGTCTAGCTTATTTCCAATCCAATTAACAAGATTTACTGATGCATTAGCCATTTGTTTCTATTACCTCATTACAAAATTTGAGGATTCAAATGTAAATTTTCTAACAAAAAACTGTTAAATGTATTATTATGCAAATGAATCAAGAAAAACTCAACAGAATGTCCGCAGAGGACTGAGAGGAGTCTCTTATATCTCTAGGACTTACTGTCGTCCATGTTATAGACTTCTCTAGGTGTGGCTGCCGCCTTGTTCATTGGAGGGATGATGGCGTACTCTGGATTTGTGTCATTGTCTGTGGAGAGAGAAGTATTTCTTTAAAAAAGAATTCTTACTGTATGAAATGTAAGTTATTTCACACTGCTAGTGTAGTTTGATACTTAAGCTTATAAGACTGCTTTGTTGATAAATAAAGTTCTGTCCAATTACAATTTTTCTTTACTCAGATTAGTTTGATAACAGATCATCAGATAATTTTAGAGTACTGATTCTCAGATGCATGATGAGCAGCAAAATATTTAAATCTCAGTATACACCTCTATTAGGCTATCACTTGGCCTTAATAAATCATTGTAAATGTTTAAGTTGAGGTATTTCTGTAAGATGTAGTTCCCTATGTAATATAATATCAATAAATCATTATAGTAGAGGCCTGACTTATGACAGAGCTCAGGGCTTTATCTAGGGCCTACCTTCCACCTGTACTGGTGTTACAGTAGAGGCCTAACTAATGACATAGCTCAGGGGTTTATCTAGGGCCTACCTTCCACCTGTACTGTTGTTATAATAAAGGCCTGACTTATGACATAGCTCAGGGCTTTATCTAGGGCCTACCTTCCACCTGTACTGGTGTTATAGTAGAGGCCTGACTTATGACAGAGCTCAGGGCTTTATCTAGGGCCTACCTTCCACTTGTACTGTTGTTATAGTAGAGGCCTGACTAATGACATAGCTCAGGGCTTTATCTAGGGCCTACCTTCCACCTGTACTGGTGATATAGTAGAGGCCTGACTTATGACATAGCTCAGGGCTTTATCAAAGCCTACCTTCCACCTGTACTGGTTTTATAGTAGAGGCCTGACTTATGACAGAGCTCAGGGCTTTATCAAAGCCTACCTTCCAACTGTACTGGAATAACAGTTGAGGCCTGACTAATGACAGAGCTCAGGGCTATATCTAGGGCCAACCTTCCACCTGTACTGGTGTTATAGTAGAGGCCTGACTTATGAATACAGTACAGCTCACGAGTTTCTTCCGGATTCCACCAGCCACGTAGGGTGGACCTATGTTCCACGCTTTTCCGTGGAACTTTAGAAACGTCGGCGTCTTTGAAGTTCGGTCTCCGATCCACGGTGTGACACGGTGCGTACACGGTGTGACACGGTGCCTAAAAATTGCAATAATGTTCCTCCACGGTGCGACACGGTGTGCACACGGTGTGACACGGTGCCTAGAAAGTGTGGCAATGTACGTCCACGGTGCGACGCGGAGTTAATCCACGGTGCGAGTCGGTGTGTCAGCATGGTGTAACACGGTGCATTTCTTCCAATTTTACTTTAAATGTTGTATAATTCTTTAATTCTTCAAACAAATCACTCAAAGCAGGTCTATGTACATATATAAAATCAAAGTAACTTTCCAATGTCCAATGCACGTACCGGTATTTGGAAGACATGTTCAAAGAAAGTATATTGTTGGTATTGAATTGTTCAAAGTTATATCACAATAGTTTATTGTTTTAATTTATGAAAATAGTATAGTAATGGATAATACATTATTCAAATGTGTTTATACTTCTATTTGTTATTTATTCTTATTCTGTAATAATGTCGGAAGAGTTCCGTCGTCTTAATACGTCGGTAGCGTATAACCTCTTAGGCCTGCACCCTGTATTAGTTACACCTGTAAGCGATTGAACACAAGATAACACACCTGTATACACACGTGCCTGGTCCTGACGTAACCCACATATTATTGTTGACCCCATCCCCCATTTTCACTATTACATGTACATCCCTCCTTGATTTTTTTAATTATAAATTTGCATGGCTCAGTTCTTTTAAATACCTGTGTCACACATTCACTGTGAATCCTATATACATGTACCTGTTCTATACATAAGTGCATGTACATATTTATATACAATGTATATAATAACAAAAATTCTCTAATTATGTACAAAAACAGACGAAAAAAAATCATTTTAAAACTACCTGTGGGTTTATTAAAAAGTATGGAACATAAAGCCCCCTTTTAATCTCTCTCTCTCTCTCTCTCTCTCTTTCTATCTCTCGGATACCAGTGGCGGATTCTGAGGGGGGTTCACCAAAACATACACCCCATCCTTGGATTTGCAAAAAAAGAAACAGAAAGAAGAAAATTCCAATTTTTTGTTGTGTTCTTACTATAGAAATATAGATATGTAAACTGAAAGTCTAATGTTGTAATATATAAAGAAATTTGGTTGCGAAAACAAAATGAAACCCCACCCCCTTAACAAAATAGGATTTTCGGGTTCCGAGATATATTTTCCTTTCTTTTTCAAAATTTTCAGGTAATCCATACAAATGCTTTTTCCGAGGTTGATCAACCTCCCACGTTTAAAAACCATACTTCATCCTATATCCTATCGAGTTGTTTAATTACATGTATATATAAAACGTACGTTATAGTTACAACTCTTTTCCCTTCAATCCCCTCTTTGAAAAACCCTTCAACCCCTTTCCCCCCTTTTCAAAAATTTATATAATTCCAATAATGTGTGTGTTACTACTGCTTTGTACATGTACTCATTTATACAAGGTTAAAATGTTCTTTTTCAGAAAGTATTAATTCGTAATTTACATGACTGTACACGTTTTGAAAATACATTTTGTCACTCAATGATTGACATATTTAAACTTATTTTCAGAAAGGTGAGGGAAATAAGGCATGATTAATTAAAAAAAAAAATTAATTTTTCATCAAAAGAGACGGTTAATATCTTAAATATGCTCAGTTTCCATGTCCTATCCATACCGAAATCAAAGTCTATCAATTTCTTTGAAGTAATTATTACTCGGCAAATCATTGGTTAAGATAAGGATTATTGCAGTTATAAACACTGAAAATCTAAAATAATTGATAAATATGGAAATAAGTTACATTAAATGCGGCAAAAGCTACTGAACAGGCAGAGATGATAATCCGATAAATTTTATTAATTTAAGTTATGATCAACTTACACGCTGAATACAAAAATCACCAGCAGAATTTTTGGCAAATAAAATCTACTAACCTCAGTACAAATATTACTTCATTCAGAAATGTATATCGTATGAAAAATGAAAAGAAAAAAAAAACAGTTTGCGTCGAAAACATATAGATATATAGCAATTTTAGAAATGGTGTGTTACCCTCCACCCTTTTCTAGAAAGTGATACGAATCGGCTTATTAAAACTTTATCAGAAGTCAGCAAATTTATTTAAGTTTTTAAAAATCTTAATACATGCTTATTTTTGTCTGAAAAGGATAAATAAATTAACAAAGTACATGTAAGTTTATATTCATTGCTGTAGTGAAACCAGGAAGATGAATTTCGTTTGATATCAGTTCAGTGTGTTATACACTTGCTGTGATCAGAGCTAAAGAATGTGAAAGGTGTGATAAACATACGGCGCCCCTGACCCACCGGCAGGGACCCAATATATTTTTCAAACAGGTGTGAACTCAGAACTGACCATGAGAAAGTTTCAAATCACGAGAGAAATTCTTTCCGCGAATTCTTTCCGCGTAAACAGACTTTCAAGGTCACCTAGCGTCATGCGATTTTGATTGACAGGTGAATGAGTTGATGCAAAGAATCTCGCGCGTACAGCATGTACATGATTCATTAAATAGGTTTAATATGAACCAAAGTTGTGGAAATTAATTAGAATTATAGAATGATTAATTTTGACCTCCGTAACCTAAATAAAACGAAGAATTAAAAAAAACAACAATAACAGACTATTTAAGAAGGAGTTCTCTCTCTCTCTCTCTCTCTCTCTCTCTCTCTCTCTCTCGTATTGCTTTTTACACACTTGACAAGAAGAGAAAAGCTGATTAAAATAAAAAAAATCTTCTTGAAATAATTATTTACACTAACATAAAGTAGTAAACACTAGTCTATGAAAATAATGTTTGCTGTTACGAGAAATACGCTTGGAAATTACTGCATTTCTGAACAGGTATGAAATAGATTTACCAAGAAGTGACTCTGTACACTAATTAACACGAGATTTTGCAATTCATCGATATCCGGGAAATTTGTTTTCTAGAAGAAAAAAATTAGAGGTCTGGTACAAATATTATGTATATGAGAATGTGAAAAAAACGGATAGATGAACATGAAAGTAAAATCTCTCTCTCTCTCTCTCTGAACATTCTAAAATGTAGAACTGAATTGAAATCAGTTTAATTATTATGTAAAAAGTAAATTATATATGATTTGTAGAGGAATATTTAGAATGCTGCTTTAGCAGTTCAAGCAATTTTTGTTTTACTTTTTTATTTTTAATAATTTTCATATTGATCGCAGAAGATTTATAAACAAGAAAAAGAATACCCGATACGCAGGTAGAAATACTTCCACATATTCGAAAGAAATTGAATTTTTCTATGTCTCAAAATGTCAGGATAAATCAATGGATACATACAACTGCCAGATTTTTTTTGTGAATGTATACAACTAGTCAACTACCAAACTACCGTAACGTATAAGTAATTATCGTAAATACTAGAGTTTATTTTTCTTGCATGCTCTTTTTCTTCCTCTTATGTAGCAACTTACTAGTATCTTTATTGATATGTGGTCTACACTATTTATACTATAATTATTTCTACAAAATAAAGGTATATTAATAATCTGTATGAATATCATATACTGACAGTGACTTGACATTTTTTTTATTTCACTATTTTTATCTACGAAGTAGGAATCAGATAATGTTGAATTAGTTATCTGATATATTCAATATTTGTGAATATCCTTTTATAACAATTATTTTACAGAGAAAATAATCGCTAAAATTATCGACCCGTGTCTATGTTTCGCACTGAATAAGTTAAACAGCAATGTACTTGTACTTGGATTTGTACATGCGGATTTATAGCTTATTTCGGAAACACAATAATTTGCACAATAGATATATATTATTGTTCTTTTTTTCAAATAAATATGAAAAATGAATTCAACAGAAATAGAATGTAAATTTATTCAATATACTAGGCAATCATACCGTCAATGGCTAACCAAAGTTTACACCTCGAAGCTGTTATATTACGAACTCACATGTATGTAAAACGAGCTGTTTGTATTAAGTCAATCTTCCTTTTCGATTTTTTTTTCTAGCTATCAAATAATCATTATTTATCATTTCAAAATTCTATAACTGAAATGCTTTTTATTTACTTCCGTAATTTTCTCGCACGGTGGAACACGGAGGGCCCCCCTAAGAAACAATAATGTCCACGGTGTTACACGATGGGTCTCTGGAATAATCGCAATATATGCACACCGTGGAACACCGTGTACACGGTGTAACACGGAGTATTTTACACCGTGTATTTTCCAGCGTGGGGTGGCAAAAACTCGTGAGCTGTACTGTAGCTCAGGGGTTTATCTAGGGCCTACCTTCCAACTGTACTGGAGTAACAGTAGAGGCCTGACTTATGACAGAGCTCAGGGCTATATCTAGGGCCTACCTTCCACCTGTACTGGTGTTACAGTAGAGGCCTGATTAATGACAGAGCTCAGGGCTTTATCTAGGGCCTACCTTCCACCTGTACTGGGGTTACAGTTGAGGCTTGACTAATGACAGAGCTCAGGGCTTTATCTAGGGCCTACCTTCCACCTGTACTGGGGTTACAGTAGAGGCCTGATTAATGACAGAGCTCAGGGCTTTATCTAGGGCCTTCCCCTTGATTTGGTTTTTCAACCTTGATTCCAATGCCCTCTGCTTCTTTTTGCTTCCAAAAGCACTTGTAAGCATGTCATTCTACAATGGCAGATATTCATATAAAAATCTTTTATCATGTGAGAGTCAATTGCAAGAAAATAATATGCAGCTTAACAATTATGCACCAATTTTGTTCATTAAGTTCAAGATCTAGCAAATGTCTTTAGATTAACTTTTTAGTGCTAGAACCAATATAATGTCATAATCAATTTCAACTTTCTTTTTCTCATACTTTACTGCTCTTATAGAATTATATAGAAAATGAAGTACTTTCAGGGAATTCAATTTGAAATCACATGAATAGCGGTCCCGATACCTATATTAAATTTGACATTACAGTTGAACTTCTGTATCTGGAACTCCGATATCTCGAATACCATGGATATGTCAAAGTGATTTGGAAGTCCCAACCTCATATTCTTTAAGTATTTAACCTTCAATATCTCGAATCCTTGGATATCTCAAAGTTTTTTCTCAGTCCCACCAGGTTCGAGATAACGAAGTTTGACTGTATTTTAAAAATGAGGCCAAGAACATTCAAATTACCATTTTCTTAGAGACTGTAGGCAATCTGGATACATTTTCTTTGTCCAATATAGAAAAAAATTCCATATTTATGACCGGTTTCTTAATTTTTCATTGGAAATGACAGTTTCAAATATAAATTTTAGGGATGTCAAATCGGTCAATTTTTAATACTCGGTTACTCGCACGTTTTTCCGATCGAGTACCCGGGTACTCGGTAAGAGTCTAAATAAATATGAACAAGTTAATTGATAACTGTAAAACACTGTAAACTCTTGTAGAAATAAAACCACATGGTCTGATGGGAGGTTAACCCGTTAAGTGTGTCTGTTGTAACAATTATGACCACTTTGTGCCCGACGAAAGTTAAACATCTTTTTTAAAGTTCAATTTATTTATCAGATAAATACGAGAAATGAAATCATAAATGGTTCACGGTGTTTTTGTTTTAAAGAAATAATCTATTCCGTAATTGTTATGTAACTCTTTGATGTGTTTGACGTCAAAGTAATCAGTCGTCAGAACTACATGTACAGTATCAACTTGATCAAGTTCTCCTATAGGCCCCTAACAGAGCGGATTAACGATCTTCGTACACTTGTCAATCCTGGATTTCATAGAATTACTAGACGGTATGCTGTAGTTTGGTGCACCGATGGACATCAGTTTTTTTTAAAGCCTTTGCCTTCAACAATTTGTATTAATTGGCATGTAATCAAACGCATCCATATCAACAATCGCACGTGCAATATCGTCTGTCTCTTTCCCCGAGAATTTACGGCTTCTGATAGAAATGATAAAGTTATCTAATTTATTGAAACATAATAGACTTTAAACGATGTTCAATGAAAACAAATAATTAAGGCAAACTAAACATATTGGTAGAAGACAACCTAAGGTGAGAAAAGCCAGGTAGGTAGCAAGTGCTTGGTCACGGTAATTACTGTATAAACACTAACGGTCATTTAAATGCGTAGGAAACCCTAATTACTGTACGTACAAGTGCAATGAACATTTTACGTTTTAAAACCGATATTTTAATGCATTAATAAATAAGCTTAGAAATATTTAAAAATATTCATCCGAGTAACCGAGTACCGATTTTAGTATTCTATACTCGGACATTCGATCGAGTACCCGGTTAACCGGGTACTCGTTGACATCCCTAATAAATTTTCATCTTGTTTACATACAAAGTATGCCCCGAAACACCTTATTTGACCAAGCTAAAGTAATAAAGCATCATTAAAGGAATTTATTTCTTAAATTTGATAAATCTGTAGGCACATTTCATTTACTAGATCTTGACCTTAAATTGATTTATCATGTTTGTTCATCTCACAAAATTAGCAAAAAACATTTACGATAAATAAAAGTGTAAATAAAGTTGAAATTTTATTTCTTTTGTTTTGGTATAGCAAATGTTTATGAAATTCCTCTCAACCAAGGACCAATAACATTTATGATGTACGTATTTTTAGATTATCTACCTTTTCTTTAAAACTCTTTTCTGACACTGATGAGGGTAAGGTAAGTTTCTCTTCATCGTCATCAATATCTAAAAAAAGACAATATAAATAATAATAATGAAGCAACAGTGCAGTTTCAATTATTAAAAATATAGAATTTAAAAACATTCTTATTTTTTCTCTTTTCTGTAAAGAGTAAACAAAATTACAATCATATTTGTCCTACCTGAAGGTTTGGGGTGCATTTGAAAGATTTCTGTGTCACAAATCTTCATCTTCCCTGTGGTTTTGTCTAAGACACCAACATAATACCTAACAAATCAAATTCATATCTTATTTTGGACACAAAAAAGAACAGTAACAAACAATATATTAAATCAATGCAATAAAATGATAAAAGTACTATACAACTTATTTCATATGAGAATGACACTATATTATGTACCTAAAAGCCGATGCATTATTAAATGTTTTCTGTTATTTTATTATTCAACACTTCTTTAACTAAATATTTTAAAAAGAAGATTAAGAGTAAATATTAATCTTATAATTGATACCCACTTGCAGTTTCTCTGTACTGTACTGGCTAGTGGACCATAATTCTGTCCAACATATGACATTTCACTGGTCTCTGCAACCTGAGGTATTCCAATTTGTCCAAAAAAAAGTTTAAAAAGATGTGGTGATCATGATGACAAACTGTATTCATTAGAAACCACTATATGAACATGAAGTTCTGTGATCAGTTAACATGTCATCAATCTACTCCGTTTTTATATTATTAATCCAAATACAATTCTTTTCAATGATCTCTTTAAAAACAAAGTGCAATGGGAAACACAGCCACATTATATGTATGTAGAAGTTAGCAATTTGGAAAAAAAAAATTTTCACACATGTACATGTAACACATGAGAGATAGAAAGTGCCTGTGCTACTGCCCTATAGCTCTTTGAAGATATATGTGTCATAAAAACACTATTTTGTCTACATAATAAGTACACAATAAAATAAAATCTATCATCAGACTGAGTTTGGGATACATCTATATATGTATACACATGTACTTATTTATATTTTATCAGTTTTTTATGATACACTCACCAGCATCTTCCTATCCTTCAGTTTTCTGTCATCTTGATCCCCTTGAAAGTATCCAAAATGTATCTTCTTTGCACATGTGTCATCTATTTTACCATTGGTGAAATGTGCTGCAAAAATGGCAATTTGGAACAAATAATCAAATATGATTTATGTTTCAATCATTTTGGAGCACTTAGCACATACTGCATCTATATATCTATAAGATAAGATAAGATAAGATAATTTTATTTCCAATTTTGGGCCCAGAAGGCATAAAGGTTTCTTACAATAACAAGATAGAAAGTTCTAAAAGAAAGGTTATAGTAAACATATACAAACATAAACACACATACACACACATGTATATATCTGATATAATATTACAAGTAACTGGACATGTAGATGCAGCAGTTGGGGTTATCAAATTGTTAATTAACATGCCATCAAAATCAATATTATCAATATACATATACCAGTTTATAAATAAATATGTGTCTATAACATTATTTATGAAAACTCGTGGCATTATGCCTTATTTTGAAGGCTTTGACAAGATATTCACTTAGCTTTGTAATAATTAGATTATCTTCATTAGACATTAACCAGAGAAATTTGTCTCCTTTTGATAATAATATGAAATTTTTGTTTAGTAATGAGATATCACGGAAAAATTTATCTCTCTCCTCAGTATATAATGGGCATTCAGTAAGAAAATGGTATTCATCTTCTATATTGTTTTGGTTACACATTAAACATATTCTTTTGTTTCTATCTAAGGGGATTCTTTGACCAGCATTATTTTTTACAGATTCATATCTGCCTTTTTCAATTCTTAGGTCATGAGCACTTATTCTAAATCTGCAAATGGATTTTCTTATTTCATGAGATTTAATGTACATATATTTTTCCATTATAAAATTTTCTTTAAACCTAAAATAAGTAGTAAGTTTTCCAGATTCCAGTCCCTCTTCACGTTTCATTTTCCAATATTGTTGGAAGTGTTTTTTCAAATGTTTCTTAACTTGTTTTTTTAAAAATGTGTATTTGTATGTTTTACATTCTGGTAATGAGAGATTAATTTTCTTACTATAATAAATTACATTTTTGTACCAGCAGTTAATATTGCCTTGACTAAGGTTAATATTTTCTGTATATGCTTTATGTAACAGGGAAGATTCTGGACTTGATTGCAACCTATGCCAGTATAATAAGATGTTTTGAATAATTGAAAAATACATAGGGTATCTTCCCAGTTCAGAAATTATTGCAATATTAGTACTTTTCTTCCCAGCTTCCAATAGATATTTA
>PRKT01000160.1:458197-473604 GCA_003671525.1 Saccostrea glomerata | reverse complement strand
CAACGTTTTTATGCAATATCCTTGCCACAAAACTATCGTTTGCGTTTTAAGTCTACAAGACTTTTTATTTGACGTCATACTTTCGTCACTTAAACGGCTCGGGTATTTCCGATTTTGTCGGAAACTTCCGAAAAGTTCGGAATCTCGATCCCGATTCCTTTAGAAATAAAATAAAGCTGTGTAAAGGTAACTGCGCTCGCCCCAACGGTCGCACCGTAGAACATATTAAAAACTGTGTAGCCGTACATAAATAATAATTTAAAATATGTCTCTGATAAATGTTAGGTACCCCGAAGGGCCTTATTTAAAGGTTACCGAAAATAACAAACTTACCCAATACAACTTTTTCATTTTTCTTGTAAGATAATCTTACGCTATCCATATTTTCAACATCGGAACATGTGCTTCTTCTCTATTTAGAAACCGGATATTTTCAAGAGCTACGAAATACCAGAGATTTCATGGTAAGACCTATAAATCCCGGTATGACACAAACTCTTCTGAAGTGGATTTTTTTTTTATTGAGCGTTCATGTAATAGGGACGACCAACAGTACTAATAAATTGATTGGAAGAGCGCAATTTTCGTCTTTGCAAATGTTTCCGAGAGAGCTTATTATGTTTCTGGGCTTGTGTAGAGAAAATAAATCAGTTAACAAAATTCAGTACCTCGGAGAAAAAAACATTTTCTCCGAGTACTAAATTTTTTTAACTGATTTATTTTCTCTACAGTCTACACAAGCCCCTGTGGTTTCTGAGGGGAAAAAAAGAAACGCCCAACTGGAAGAAATGTGTATTCGCTACAAAATTCGCCGAAAAACCAGCAAGGATTGATTGTATATTGTTTAACGTCCCTTAAACCAGCAAGGAAGGTGTGGTTTTGTATCTGGAAATACATGTACAACATTTCGCAACGGAGATTGTTCAGAAGGATTACAGTTTATAGATTTCTGATGTTGCCTCAGATTCGTAAGAGAAAACATGCTGTAAATGTTCTAATGGTCTATGAAATAAATAACATTATCGCAAAGAAGGGTATTATAATAAACTTAGGCTATGGGTATAAAAACATTATTTGACCTTTTTTTACAACCAAAAGGAAAAAAATTAATAACAGTCATAAGAATCTGATGAGTCTGTAGCTCCACTTGCTTGATAACACTTGAACTTGACTATATAGCAACATCGAGAAATAATGGTCCTTAATGTTTAGTCTCTGAGTCAGTTTTTGCAGTTGAATAAAACTTTTAAAGGGGTAATAATTTGGAGGGGAAAACACACACAAAAAATCTACAGAGGTCTCTGTCGAGACTGTAGCTCCAATAGTTTGTACTTATTGAACAAAAGAAGAGAAATGTAGAAAGCGTGGACTTCAAACTTTGCAACAGCAATAAATAGAATACTCAGTAACCAAGACAAGATTGCTACTTTTTCTAAGTATTAAGATTAACATTTGTGATCTTGCAAGGATGTGTCAATCAAACAAGTTTCAATAGCTTTTAGATGAAATAGATCTAAGGTTTTAATGTATTTTTGTGTGAAGTGCTACTGCAATATATAAGTCGATCATGATATTATACAGAAAATATTAACATCAAATCTGTGTCTATGCACCTTTAAAATCAGACCAAAAGTGTAGGAGGAGTAGCATTTAAAATAAACCAGAAGTCTCTGTCGAGACTGAAGCTCTACTGGTTTGTACTTATAACAAAGGAAGAGAAAAGAATCCATTGCCATCAGACAAGAACTGTAGGAGGAGTAACGTAAAATATCACAGAAATTTCTATTTTTAGTAACCATGGCTACAGCGTTCATCAAAATCAAAAACCGATGCAATAAATTATGTATCTTAGTGTAATCTACTTATGTACCAAATTATATTGAAATCGGACGAAATTTGTAAGAGGAGTAGCATTTTAAAGAAATTTAACAGAAATTTCTATTTTTAGAAACCATGGCAACATTGTTCATCGAAATAAAAAAACCAATGCACTAAATTATGTATCTTAGTGTAATCTACTTGTGTGTAAAATTTTATTGAGATCAGACCAAAACTGTATGAGAAAGGGTGTTTTAAATGAACTTCACAGAAATTTCTATTTTCAAAGATTTTTCCTGTATATTCCTATGTAAATCTTTGATTGTCAATTGTGGCCCGGCCTACCTCCAGGGGTCATCGTGACTTGAACAAACTTGAATCAACACTACGTGAGGATGCTTACATAAAGATATGACCAATCGTGGCTTTGTGGTTCCTAAAAATAAGAGTTTAATAAAAATTCCAATTTATTCATTCCTATGGAAAACTTTAATCATCCATTGTGGCCTCGCCCTACCCCCCAGGGTTCATGATTTGAACAAACTTGAATGTACACTACCTGAGGATGATTCAAGATGAGTTTCATCTTTCCTGGCCCAGTGGTTCTTGAGAATGAGATTTTCAAAGATTTTTCCTGTATATTCCTATGTAAATCTTTGATTGTCAATTGTGGCCTGGCCTACCTCCAGGGGTCATGATTTGAACAAAATTGAATCTACACTACCTGAGGATGCTTCTGTTTAACTTTCATTTTTACTGGCCCAGTGGTTCTGGAGAAGAAGATTTTTTAAAAACATTTCCTATATATTCCTATGTTAAACTTTGATCAGCCATTGTGGCCCTGCCCTACCCTGGGGGTCATGATTTGAACAAAATTGAATCTACACTACCTGAGGATGCTTCCACATGAGTTTAATCTTTCCTGGCCCAGTGGTTCTGGAGAAGAAGATTTTTAAAAAAAATTTGCTATATGTTCTTAGTAAAACTTTGATCAGCCATTATGGCCTGGGCCTACCCCAGGGGTCATGATTTGAACAAACTTGAATCTACACTACCTGAGGATGCTTCCACATGAGTTTCATCTTTCCTGGCCCAGTGGTTTTTGAGAAGATTTTTCCTATATCTTCCTATGTAAACCTCTGATCGGCGATTGTGGCCCTGCCCTACCCCGGGGGTCATGATTTGAACGAAATTGAATATACACTACCAGAGGATTCTTCAACACAAGTTTCATCTTTCCTGGCCCACTGGTTCTGGAGATAAGGTTTTTTAAAGATTTTTCCTATATATTCCAAAGTAGAAATTTGATCAGCCAATGATGCCCGGCCCTACCCCTGGGGGTCATGATTTGAAGAAACTTAAATCTACATTACCTGAGGATGCTTTCACATGAGTTTCATCTTTCCTGGCCCAGTGGTTCTGGAGGAGATTTTTAGAAGATGCCATTAATTTTCATTAATTCATAATTATCTCCCCTTGGAAGAGGGCTTTGCCCCTCATTCGAACAAACTTGAATCCCCTTCACACAAGGATACTTTGTGGCAAGTTTGGTTGAAATTGCCCCGGTGCTTCTTGAGAAGAATATGAAAATGTGAAAAGTTTATGACGACAACGACAACAACAACGACAGACAACGGACAAAATTTGATCAGAAAAGCTCACTTGAGTCTTTGGTTCAGGTGAGCTAAAAACTGGTCCATACAATTATTCATCTTACAAGTCTTCTTGTGTTCAGAGTTAATATTCATTTTCACTAGCCAAGGATTTTTGATTGAGCATTCTCCTCACAAACCCCTGGCCTTTTGGTGAAATCAAAACTCAGGATTGTTTACAACACCTGATCTTCAATCTTACCACAACATTTGTCTCCCAGTGCATGATGGATTAGACAGGTTTCACTATAAATGTGTCCAAGAATTCCTCCAAACCACAAGTACACAAGGTATAATTGATACAATAACTTTATTGAAGTAGATTCTTCAGAGAAGTATATTCTTTCTCAGGAGAGACTATTATATCATGTAAAATTGTCTTTTCTCAGCTGCATTACCCATAACTACATGTGTATGATACCTTTGTGTTCTTTAGCATTATATATGCTTTATCATAATAACCATAGACTGCAAAAACATGTATACAAATATATTACATTGCTTGTTCAAATTTAAAATCAAGCACAATTCTTCTTTTAAAAAAAACTGAGTTTACAAAGTAGATGAGAGAATAAGGCAAGCAAAGTGCCTATTGGGTGACAAATACAAAAGTGAATAATATACTGGGGATATTTCCTTTAACATTAGAGGAAACTTTACGTAAAATATCCATGAGTTGCATTTTATACATTTAAAGCTATAGGCATTTTAAATGCCTTGTCCTCCCACCTACTTTAACCAACATTTTTATCCGGGAATGAACATGTTCTCACTATAGTGTATTTCAATCTCTGTACATCACAGACTAACTAACATATTCATAAACAGCTCCATAACCAAAGGTAACAGGCTAATTTAAAATTAGCATATTCACAAATAGGCCTGCCTCCATAGATCACAGACTAATTACTGTATTTCTGGAGAAAACCATATACATGTATGATATTTTAGCAATGATTATATATTACCAATGACAATGTGGAAAGTTTTTAAATATTTTTCATTACAACAAATACACTTTAGTTATATCTACAATAATTAACCCTTGCAAAAACAGACACCCCACTATTGTATCTAATGAAACATCATATAGTCATACAAGACAATAAAAAGTTGCTTTCTTTTATCATACTTATATAATTTTATGCACATATATATATCTCATCATAAATATATATTACCATTAATGATATGCATTTTCTGTTTGGAACAAATATATTTTTGAAATGTAGCATATAGTCCACAAATATTCAACACTTTCTAATTCCAGGCATGCACATTTATGTACATGCTTTACATCTGCTTTTCCTCATATACTAAGCTATCAATACACATAAAAACTACATGTTAATTGTAAACATCTACAAATCATTGTACTTCAAAAATGAAGCATCTGTACCTACATGTACAACAAATACAGTGGCATGTTGTGACATTAACAAGATAAGTACTTCAACATAATGACTTATTTGGTTTACCATGGTCAAATTACTTTCTCTGTTTAAAAAATGAATAAGGAGACACATGTTTTTAAAAATATTCATTTATTGTAACTAGACAGAATCCAATGTTAATAATCCATTAAAAATGAGACTCTTTCATTTTTAGTATTTTCTTCAAATAATCAAATAATCTTTAATACCCCCCCCTTCATTTCTCCTTTAAAAAAAAAGAACTTTCATAACTTCATCCTACTTTCTTAGATGAGAATGGGTGACCCTCACTTGCACATAATTAATGCTTTGTGCTTATTAATTTAAAATTGATACAGTAGTTCTGGAGATGAGAATGAAAGTGTAAATAGTTTAAAGATAACATAAGGCATTCAAAACAGACAGACATACAATTAGATGGATACTGGTCACACTTAAATCAGTTCTTATAAACCTTTGGAAAGGGTGAACACTGTAAAATAGGGGTTGATGGCACAATTCTTCATAAATCAATAAAATAACTGAAACAGACACAATATTTATACATTTTCATAGAACAAACTTATAAACAATATCCATTTTTATGCACCACCATATATCAACAGTCTGCAAAGATTTTAAAATTATCTAAACATTGAAAATCTGTATATTCTTATGTGCAGAACCCCTTTCTCCTTGAAAAGAAATTAAAAAAAAAGAGACATGGAATGTACATGTATCAGCATGTAACATAGATTAAAAGACCAAATGTGACATTCAAGAAGAGCTACATCTGAAAAATTGTACATGTCAACAGCACTGTCCTGACAGCATTAACACCCCTTGCTAGAATTATTTAGACATTTGAACTATGTAAGACACATGTACATTTATTACAGAAATAAAATAAATGTGTATTTTATAAAATGATAAATCCTCTTATAGAAAAAAACCCCCACACAAACCAACCTCCTTATGACTCTCAATTAAAAGTTAAAGCCATGAAACAAAACAGGAGGAACAGAAAGCCAGGAGAAATATCCCCCCAATAACTTCTACAAGTTCCCAATATCACAAGTTTAAAGTTTAGATTATCATTCATAGGAGGCTAAGGGCTCTGAAAAAATAGCTTTACAAAATTATTCAAAAAACAAAACCGTGAGAATGTGAAAAATACATTTGAAAAAATTATGTATCTAAATGTTTAGTGTGAAGGTGTATCTGACTTAAAAAATTATACCAATCACAAAAAAGTAAATAGAAATACATATTGAGAATAAAACAAAGTAATACACTGTATACAATAGTGCATGCATATTGATTGACATTTGAAGGCAAG
The DNA here is from genome assembly GCA_003671525.1 of Saccostrea glomerata. Lineage (NCBI taxonomy): Eukaryota > Metazoa > Mollusca > Bivalvia > Ostreida > Ostreidae > Saccostrea > Saccostrea glomerata. The sequence goes on along the minus strand of PRKT01000160.1, from coordinate 467,383 downwards.
AACTGCTAAAAGAGGGGTGAAGGATGTAAAACACAAACAAGGGCCTGCCTCAATATCCATTTATAGTATGGATTTCTTGATTTACATGTATTATAATTCAAATATCTTCTGCAACCACAAGAAACTGTGTGAAAAAACATATACAGACAAAAGTAGCAGCCCTTGACTGGGGCTCTGGCATGCTATAACAAAAGGAATGATTCTTTTAAAATAAAAGAAATAAATTAGACCAACTAATGAAAGATTTCATTCAGTTTTTATAAAATTTTGAAGATGTATTATAAAAGTTTGGTTTTTAAATATTTTTTCAAAATAATACTGTAGGATAGTAAAGCTACTACATGGACGGCATGATCAGTAATTCCAGAATGTTTGATCTTCTCAATAATTTTAGAATAATAGTCTTTGTTATCTTTTGGTTCAAAAACTAAAGAAAAAAAACTGCAGAAGTCTCTGGTGAGACTATAGCTCTACTGGTTTGTACTTAAAGCAAGTAGTACTCAGACTTAAAACTACAGAATAGTAATAAAAAGAATAATCTTTCATTGAGTTTCTTTTCACAGCAAGATTTATTGTAAGCAAACAACAACTGTAGAAGGAGATCAATTTTGCGAGGATTTAATTCAAAGAAATTTCCATTTCTAGTAACCATTGCAACACCATTCATCAGAGAAGAAGCATAAAGGGAATTATAGGTATATTTAATGTAGTTGTACTTGCATGTCATGCATCTCATGTTATTTTAAAATCAGAGCAAAACTGTAAAAACTTTTCTATTTTTTGCAACTATGGCATCAACTTTCATTGAAATCAAAAACAAATAATGAAATTATGTATTTTTAATGTAGCTTACTTGTGTGCAAAGTTTTATTAAAATATTTAGAATAAAACTGTGGGAGAAGTAGCATTTTATTATCATTTTGCATGAGATGAACAGACAGACATCTAGACAAACAATGAACATCTTACTACTGCATAAACTCTTCTGGTCTCTAACCAGTAGAGCTAAGACTTAAAGATTACACTGATAAGTACCAATTAATCATATATAATTATAATATAGATGAACATACCTGGTGGACCATTTCATCAGTACACTGAGATCAAACGCTGAATACAAGAAGAGGAACAGACTATTCCACAGTCCCACACAAGCATACATGGCAGGAAATTCAATATCAAAGTCCTCACAGATATTGTATATAACTGAAAAACAAACTTAGAATGTTTGAATACAGACAAGTTATTTGTAAGCAAAACTATAGAGATACACATATAATGTTATGATAGAGAACAGGGGGCCTTTGTTGGCACCATCTGAATCTGGTCTAGTCTTATATGACAAACTTTGTTTTATTGAGGACTAAATAACCATTTATATATGAAATGAAAGAAGAAGAAAAAGTAGACTCTTAGAAAAATCAATATATGACCACTTAGCCCCCCACTCTGGGGCCTGGTGAAAAGGGACAAATTACTTTATAATTTTTGTGGAGCATTATTTCAAGGACGATATTTTTTTTCTTTCATGTTGACAAAAGTATAATTTTCTGAATTTATTTGAAACAACATTGTACTTTATTTCTTGTATGCATGATCACTTTTCCATTGTGATCCCCCACTTTCGGTGTCTTTGCGGAGGGATGCCATTTTAAATGAAATATTGTGTCAAATCTCTCACAGGTAAAGCACATGTCAAATATGAAAGCCCTATCTCTTCTCGATCAAAAGTTATAAGGAAGTGAAACACGGATGACCCCGTATGGCAAAATAGCGAAGATTAAACTTTTCTTAAATGCAAATTAAATATAAATTTTGTACTCAAAGTAGGACCATCTCACAAGAAATAAGATTTTAAAATATGAAAGCCCTAGCACTACCTGTTCAAAAGTTATGGTCAAGGATAATTTTTTGAAAGGTAAGTCAAAATCTAAGCTCAAAGGTTCAAAGTTGTTAGTTTAGGTCTTGCCACAAGTATTACATAGGTGAAGTATGAAAGCCCTTGCCCGAAACGTTCAAAAGTTATGGTCAAGGTTAAACATTTTAAAAAGTAGGTCAAACTCAATGGTCAAAGGGTCAACGTTGCATTGAAAGGTCTTGGCAGAAGTATTACTTATGTGAGTATAAAAGCCCTTGCCCGAACCGCTCAAAAGTTATGACCAAGGTTAAAGTTATTAAAAAGTAGGTTAAACTCCAAGGTCAAGGTCAAAAGGTCAAAATTGTTGGTATCCAATAAAAGGTCTTGCAACAAGTATTACATATGTGAAATATGAAAGCCCTAGTTTCCACCGTTCAAAAGTTATGACCAAAGTGAAAGTTTGGAATTTTTGTGTAAAAGTGGGTCAAATTCCAAGGTCAAAAGTCAAATTTGGTGGTCTCCCAAAAAAGGTCTTGTCACAAGGAATACACATGTGAAATATGAAAGTCATAGCTCCCCTAAATCAAAAGATATGAGGAAGGTTAAAGTTTTTGTGAAGGACGGACAGCTATACTGACAGACGGACAGACGAATAAGATTTTATGCCCCCCTCGCTTTCGCGAAAGCGGTGGGGGGGGGGGCAATAAATAGATAAATCTGGCAATGATATATAGTGTACATTTAATCAAAATTAATTACAACTTGAACAAAGTCACGCAATAGCAATCAAAATAGATAAATTAATCAGTTTGATTTCACATTGATTTCAAGCTTATCCATTTCTGAGATTGCCAAATGATTAACGGGTATGGATACTAGAAAGATAGTGAGCAAAAGTAGCGTACTATATAATACCCAACGGATTTTTTTATACATACTAAGGGCAACAGTTCCTGTGAAAGTACAATTAGCTGCCTCCTTTTTGTATTTATACATGAAATTTCGCAAGGGAGAGGGATCTTGATGCAGATCCCCGATCAGTCAAATATCTAAATATTAATTTTTTTTATGAGACAAGTGTAAAGGACATATACGCATCGTAGTTTTGAACTTTATTTTCACATTCATTGAATAATTTTATACTTATACATGTAGTAACAATTACTAGTAATTGAGAGACGTTTGTACAATTTATGATATCTGATAATGCTGTGCATCGTTTGAAATTCTAAGTCAATGAAGGCCTATGTTAAATTTTTGTCTACGAATATGATGGAATAATGATTTTAAACTCAGAATATAAATAAAATACCAACGGGAAAGGTAAATTATAAAGAACAGGTACATGTACGTTGCGTTATGACATTTTACCTTTAATTTCTTCCAAGCAAATAATATACTTTCATCAGAATAATTAAAATACAAATGAAATTATTCAAATATACTATTGATAACAATTATTTTGTGGTTCCTTTCTAATTTTTCCAGTGTTCTAGTACCAAAGATTTCCATTCTCCTTAACATTTTGCAAATGTGATAAAACATACTACTTATTCAAAAACTATAATGTTACCTATTTCTGTTGGTAAAAATGAATTAAAACTCGCTCTCTTTGGTAACATTATTCTGTGCACTTTTTGTTACAGTGAAGTAAACATCGCTCTCTTTGGTAACATTATTCTGTGCACTTTTTGTTACAGTGAAGTAAACATCGCTCTCTTTGGTAACATTATTCTGTGTACTTTTCGTTACAGTGAAGTAAACATCGGTTGAGATGAGGAGGAACACCGTGACACTACTAAAATATCTGATCGTGGGGTGTGTCATAGTTCTAGGGGGGCCCCTCATTTTGAGGAAACTCTTTGGTTCAGATTCCCCTCCAGATCTCTATGTAGATGCTCGTAATGTAATGCCAAAAGCTCCGGAAAACGGAAAGGTAAGAAATTAAAATTGGTATAAAGTTAATTGTTTAATATGAATTTGTATTGTGTAATTTTTAACTCATTTTCGAAAGCTTGGTTTTTGAAATTCTTTCAGCAAAATTATAAATTTAACTTAACAATTTGTATATATTTTGAATTACAGAAACCTCATGCAGATGAACCACTACAAAAAATTGACTGGCATGACTATAAGAAAATTGCAGAGGAGGAGCAGAGACAAGGTATACTGCTGAAATTGATTTTCTTACTGATCTCATGAAAATGTGTACTTTATTATTAATGGGTTATACATTGATATACTTTTATATAATATCTGTAGTAATATGTGATCAATTTATACATCTCTATTTGGTGTACAATGTGTACTTGGTATTTGGAAAGATTATAGCTTGATTTTGAAAGTTATCAATCAAAATATTTTTGTGACTTTGTAAGAAATCATAAATGTAGTGGATTATGTTTTATTTGACAAGGACCTGGTGAGCAAGGGCAGGCAGTGATTCTCTCCCCTGAAGACGAGAAGAAGAAAGGAGATCTGTACAAAGTGAATGGTTTTAATGCCTACGCTAGTGATAAAGTCTCCCTCCATAGGTCACTTAAGGATATTCGCCATTCAGAGTAAGTCAAATCAACAGATATTTGAATTTGTATACAGATGTTTTATATTACTAACCAATCTTCAAGCTGCGTCTGTTGATGGAATATTGCCTTTTGTGTATTGTCAGTTGTGTACATTCTTATTTAATAAGAGTACTGGTTATTTGATTTCGAAAAAAATATAAATCAAAGGAAGAGTAATTTGATTCTAGAATTCAATTTAAAACAAATAAGAAAAAGTTTAGCTGTATGATAAGAAGATTTCTGACTGAAGATGATGTTTTTGTAGCTGTAAAAAGAAGAAGTACTTGAACCATTTGATGAATGCGAGCGTGATTGTTCCATTCCACAACGAGCACTGGAGCACGCTACTGAGGACGGCATGGAGTGTACTCAATCGCTCACCGAAGCATCTCATCCACGAAGTTATACTGGTGGATGATTACAGCAGCAAAGGTCAGGAAACACACTGGAGAAGATAATGCTCAAAAATGATTGCAATAAGAAATATGTCATTATTTGAAGAAACAGTTACCTATTTTGCAATAGTGTATTTACATTATGCAACAGGCATATTTATGGTGGAAATAGAATAATAAGGTAATTGAATTCAAATGCATCATAAGAATTGACTATTTATTAATTTCTCCAATTTTAAATGACAGTTGGATGACTGGTTTTCGAAGTCTTTTCATGTAACTGTACACTCTCTCTAACCAGTATTTTATTTAGTTTATGCACAATTCCTTGTGTACATTTTGGAAGAGGTCTTTTTACTTTTCACAAGTTATAACTTTCATATTTAAGAAATTTATTCTTTAGCTTTTTTTTTTAAAGAAAAACAAATAATGCCTTCAGTGATTTCAAGTTTTTAAGTGTAGTCCAAGAACACATTCATGTCTGAGTTTTTTTTTGTTATAAAATTTCTTAAAGCACAACAATTTTCAGTATTTTCTCTTTTTGGAAAACTTTTCATATTTTAAGGTTTTACAATACAGTCTTGCTTCCAGTCCTGTTTAAAGAAAACTTATTCAGCTGAAGTAATATGACATAATTTATTTTTATTATGTATTTTTGAGAAATGTAATAAAAGCTCTTTATTTTTGTTTATTTACAGAGCACTGTAAGCAGCCACTTGATGACTATGTGAAGGAACACTTCACCAATGTCAAGGTTGTGAGGGCTAAGAAGAGGGAGGGGCTGATCAGGACCAGACTTCTGGGGGCTAAGGCGGCCACAGGACAAGTTCTTATCTTCCTCGACTCTCACTGTGAGGCCAACATCAACTGGTTACCTCCCTTGCTGGGTAAACTCTATTTATAAACACAAAGCAGTAGCATTTTTTGTGTGTACTGTTGGTTTCCTCTTCTCTATAAAATATGATGTAGTCTTAATAAGTTAGTAAAACCAGATGTATGTTATACTCAATGATCTGATTACAAAAAGGATCTACATGTTTAAGGTTTCATTTTTTTAGCATTTATTGAATGAAGCTTATTATGTGTATCAAAGTATTAAACATTCCTGTTCATTTTGCATAATGCTAAGTACAGATGCATGTCAAAGTTATAATCTGTAGATCTGATTTTATGTTAATACTTACTTACTTTGTGTTGTTTTGAATAGAGCCAATAGCAGAGGACTACAAAACAGTTGTCTGCCCTTTCATTGATGTTATTGATTTTGAGAACTTTGCATATCGAGCCCAAGATGAAGGGGCTAGGGGAGCGTTTGACTGGGAATTTTTCTACAAGCGTTTACCACTTCTGGAGGAAGACTTAAAACATCCTGCTGAACCATTCAAGTAAATATAATCTGATGAATTAGTAATGGCACAGTACAGAGCCTATATAGGTCTATTCCAAAGTATCAAATTTGCATAAATTTTTCATTTTTGGATGTACACTTTTTGTTGGTTAATTGTGTGACTTAATTTGCCTTACTTAAAGACAACACACGTTGAGGTGAGCTCTGTAATCTCTGATTACCTATGTTTTTTTAGTCAAATCAAAGTCATTACTATTTCAAGATATATAATAATGAGCGTTTTGAATTATAGAGTGTATCAACTAGTGTATTCTTGTTGTTTATAATTCTTCAAAAAATGTTCAAATTGAATTATCAAATTTTGAGTAGGAATATCTTTAGTGCTAAACCAGATGTGTTTATAATTTATACACAGAATTATAAGCGGGTGGCTGAAATGTTGACTATACCAGATATGTTTATAATTTATACACAGAACTATAAGCGGGTGGCTGAGGTGTGGATGGATGAGTACGCGGAGTATTTATACAAGAGGCGGCCCCACTACAGGAATATTGACGCCGGAGACATGGCCCCACAGAAGACCATCAGGGAGAAACTACACTGTAAACCATTCAAGTGGTTCATGGAGGAGGTGGCTTTTGATCTGCCCAAGTATTATCCCCCTGTGGAGCCCCCTCCATTTGCTAGTGGGGAGGTAAGTGGAGAAAAATAATTTCTATTTAATACGCTAATTGTAACTTACATATAGCAACATTATTATATTAATATTTCATGCAAAAGTTTCGATTAATCTGGAGTTTATTTGTTTTGAAAAGTTGCTTTGAAAATTTATTTTCATTGTTATTAATGTCTCTGAGATGGATGAAATTGTAGAATGGTTTGTGCAAACATCATTATTTTGATACATGATGTTAGTCTGTAGACACATGAACCTATGTATTTTTATTTGACAGATTCGCAGTAAAGCAGCAGATTTGTGTTTGGATACAAGGTACAAGGGAGCTAATGAGAGATTTGACCTTCAGCCATGTGTTAAAGATGGCAAAGGTGGAGGGGAACAGGTCAGTGTACATAGAAACAAAATATCTCAACATTTGTCAATCTTAAAGCATCTAAAAACCTATTTTTATATATTCCCTGTTTTAATTAACTAACAATACTTAGTATTTTAATTACCGTAAAAACATATTTCTGTGTATGTAGGTTTTATAGGTATTTCATAGGCTTTTTTTTTTATTCCAAAGAGAGCTTTTTAATCAAGCACCTATTTGTTACTGTTGATCTTATTTGTCATTTATTGTGAGATAACTTTGGAACCCTACGAATACCTGAAACAGCAAAATTTTAGTTAGAATATAAACCAAACATTTATATTTATCGAGTCAGTACTAATGGGATAGGTTTTTTTCCAGCAATTTGAGTTTACTTGGCACAAAGATATTCGTCCAGGCAAAAGAACTGTGTGTTTTGATGTGTCACAGTCCATCAAAAAAGCCCCTGTAATCTTGTTTAGTTGCCATGGCATGGGTGGCAACCAAAGGTTTAAATATAATATGGTAAGTATTTGATCTATGAAGGTAGCATTTGATGTCTTGTTAAATCAAAATTAGCATTTGAAGTTAGGGTCAATTCTGAATATCAAAGCCTTTTTGTTTAGATATGTTATGTACATGTATATGAAATTTGATGTTTATTTTCTTTTCTTTTGTAGGATACACAACAAATTTTCCATGTGATAAGTAATCAATGTTTAGACTGTGACACAGGGAGGCATGAAATATTTATGAATCCTTGTGATAAAAGTTCCGACACTCAGAAATGGCAGGTAGAACATATACACGAAGACGAAGTTAGAAAGGAATGGAAGGCCAAGTAGCCGGAGTGTTATAATTAAGTCTTGTTAATTATTTATTGTCTTACGATTTGGTCTGAAAGGACCAACTGATACGCAAGATCTGCCAGCAAAATACATGTACTTAAATGTTAGAGGACTTGTGTCTTAGAATTTTGGGTGTTATGTATTTTACGACGTGCTTATATTGTTGATAAGCTTCAGTGATATCCATGACACTAAGTCATAACTATGCAAGCTATAGATGTTTCTTTGTTTATTTCCATGTTAAATTATACATATAGTTGTTATGTTTTTATGTTATTTATTTCCTCATCAATAAAAAAAGAATTGACTTATGAGGTGAAAGGTCAGTAGACATCATTCTGTAGATTTCTACTTGAGGTATTCATAGACTAATCTTCAATCTCAAAGTAAAAATTATTTTCAGATATATATACCATAAAACCTACTTTAAAAAGAACAGAGAATGCTTTCTTTTCCATTTAATTATGACATGCTATATAAAATTATGCAGGTACATTCAGTCATCCATATGAATCAGTATTATATTTGTGAACACAATTTTAAGAAACATTTAATCCACACCTTTCATTGTGTTATTATGTTGTTATATGTACTCTCTATTTTATGTGCTTCTTTTTTTGTTACAGAGCAGTGTAATCTTTATATATAATATCTTTTTGATACACTGACTAAATGTGTGTATATGAGTGTATAGACATTCCATTTTATTAGGGAGGAAGAAATGGCAATACATTGTTGAATTTTTCTTTCAATATGAGTTATTTTGTATTCTTTAATTTGTTTTATGCTTTAAAATATAATGGGTGCTAACTTTATGCCATGATGGGATATATTGTTGGATTTAGTTACAAAAATTGGTATTTTCTTTCCCCTAATTAGATTTAAGTAAAATACTGTATAGAGAGAATTCAGTTATTATTTACAGTTATTTTACGTAATAGGTGCTTTAAATAGAAGTGTGTTTTTGTCAGTCTTGTGTAGTTTTGTTGATTTTATAGAATTCTGATCACGTTATTGGTGAACCATCTGATAATATTCCCCTTTTGTTACATTTGGAAATTGGAAGAGATTTTTTTAAAACTTATTTTAGAGTCAAAGAATATATAAGTCATACACATTGTGTGTGTGTGTGTTCGGGG
>PRKT01000160.1:354488-458142 GCA_003671525.1 Saccostrea glomerata | reverse complement strand
ACACAGAAAACACACACACACACACATTCCCCAACAACATACTACGTGCCTGTTTTGACTTTTTAATTTGATAAGAATAATCTATGAAACCGACCATTTACGTGCTACACTTAAGACTTCATAGGACTTTCCTCAGTTCTTTAAATCTAAAAAAAAAAAAGGAAAAAAATACAAAACGTGTTTTTGAAACACTGGTGAACCCGTATGGCAGCTTATGGCGAGGGTTGAAGTTTCGAAATTCTCAAATGCAAGATAAACTCCAAAGTCAGGGTCAAAACTGCTCTTATCCAAAGGAAAGTCTTGCCACAAGGAATACACCTGTGAAATATTAAAGCCCTAATACTAACAGTTCAAAAGTTTTGGTCAAGGCGACAGTTTATAAAAGTAGGACAAACTCCAAGATAAAGTTCTAAAGGTAAAAAAATATCGGTATCCAAAGAGTCTTGTCACAAGGAATACACCTGTGGAATATGAAAGCTCTGGTACTAACCGTTCAAAAGTTATGGTCAAGCTTAGAGTTTTTTAAAAATAGGACAAACTCCAAGGTCAAGGTTAAAATTGCTTTCATTCAAAGTAAGGCCTTAATCAAATTGTCAAAAGGAAAATACCGGTTCAAAAGTTATGGTCAAGGTTAAAAAAATTAAAAGTAGGACAAAATACAAAGTCAAAATAGGCGATATCCAAAGTCAGGTCTTGTCACAAGGAATACCAACAATTTGACCTTGACCTTGGAGTTTTCCTACTTAAAAAAGTTTAAACTTGACCATAACTTTAGAATGGTTAGTGTAAGGGCTTTCCTATTTCAGAGATGTACGTACTGTAAAACAAGTTTAAACTTGACCATTACTTTGAATGGTTAGTGTAAGGGATTTCTTATTGCACAGGTGTACGTACTTTAAAAAAAGTTTAAACTTGACCAAAAGTTTTGGTCAAGTTTTTAACTTTATTAAAGTAGGAAAACTCCAAGACCAAGGTCAAAATTGTTGGTATTCAAAGTAAGGTCTTGTCACAAAGAATAAACTTATGAAATATGAAAGCCCTAGTATTTACGGTTCAAAAATTATGGCATGAGGTAAATTTTTAAAAAGTGGACCAAACTCTAAGGTAAAGATCAAAAGGTCAAATATTTTGAAATCCAATGAAAGGTCTTGTTACATAAATACATGTGAAGTATGAAAACCCTAGCATCAGCTATGTAAAAGTTATGGTTATTTTAAAAGTTTGAAATTTTTTTGTTTAAATGGGTCAAACTCCAAGGTTTAAGGTCACGAGGTCAAATTAAGTATACCAAAAGAAAGGTCTTATCACAAGGAATACACCTGTGAAATATGAAAGCCATAGCGCCAACCACTCAAAAATTATGGACAAGGCCAAAGGTTTTGCGGACAGACATAGAAAAACAGACAGACAGACAGGGCAAAAACTATATATTCACCAAATTTTCGATTACGGGGGCATAAAAACAAAGCATACTATATCCTATGATCTATGCTCAGTTCTACTTATATTTGAGTTTAAAAGGTCAAGGTCCCGTTTTGTTTCTAAAGAAGCAGAAACACGTGCAAACCGAAAAGTTGAGGGGTAACAGAAAAAAATTTGATAAAGCTGATATATAGTGTATTAGGACCCAGTATAAACATAAATCATTCCACAGTGACATCAACCATTGTTAATGAGGATGTTGAACAGCCAGGCCCCACGTGTGACACCCATTGCACCTCAGTTTATACGGTCTCATCCTAAGGACCGGTCTCCACGTCCCACAGTGGGATTTGAACCTGCGATGTAAGGATCTACTCCTTACTTTGCGACTCTGGAGCAAACGCTTTAAAAACTGCACCACGCTGGCAACTTTGCATTTAAGGAAAAGATCTAGAAACCTGTAGCAATACTTTATACAACGTTAATGTTTAAAAAAATTTTAAAACCTTGACCTTTATTCTTCTGACCTAAAACTTCTAAGGACTCTTTTTTAAACATGATGAACTATGATTTAAAATTCATTAAAAAGCTCAAAGTAAACACCTTTAATGGCTTCATCAAGCTAGAGAAGTTCTTCTGGTAAAATGACTTTGTCCAACATACATGATTGAATAGTAGAAAATAATATTTTTCTATGTGTTGGCAATGTATTATGCAGTAAAATAAACTGGGCTGGATAATTTTGCTTATATGTGTAGCTATGAACAATTTAGAGAGTTCTGAATGTACATATAGCAATTTTTGAAGTACTAAAAATAATTTGAGGAATAGATTATGTGTTAATCTTTCCCTTTACATGGAGTTTTTTCGTTAGTATAATAAATTCACATACAAACCAAAAAATGTTATTAAGATTAAGATTAGTCGAAGTGATATAGTAGGGGCTGGCTTTAGTCAGACTGGATTAATTTGTAAAATATTATTGCAAATCCTGTTATGATCTTCAAAATCAAGCTGAATCCTGTATCAATTAAATCAAGTCCTAGCTCTTTGCTAAATTGCAAGAACACACATACATGTATAAGTCTTGATGCTTAAAATGATGTTTCCTCATGCATTCTTAGACAAAAGTTTTTTGGAGTGATTTTTCCATGCATTTTCTGGCCCTTTTCCAGCCTCGTAAAGTTTTAAAAAGTAACACACTGTAATTTTTTGTGCAAGTACAGAACACAATTTACAACTGGTTTGACCTGTTTCAGAGATGCACCTTAATATTTATTTCTATAGTCTAAGACATGTTAAAGTAGCTAGAAGTAGCTACTTCAGGTAGGTTTAAATACCTAGGTAGCTATTAAAAGCTATTAAAAGCTACATAGGAAGAATAATCTTTGGACAGGGCATGTTGAGTTTGGCTAATGGTTTCTTCTGACATGTATTTAGTACCGTCCTATTGCTTTCCTTAAACATGTTACAGCTAAAATTATTTAGAATATATACTACCTAAACATATGAAAGGGTTAACATGGTTAAAGTATTTCACTGAGAGAGTAAGCAAGATTCCAGTTCCCTAAGGCCAGGACAATTTTTGAGGCTGACCGAAGAAAACAGTCCTGGTTGAGGGGAACTGGAATCTTGCTAAATCCTTCAATGATACACTTATTATCTGTTATAATATGTCCATGGGGCAAACATTTAGGCCAACGCACACACGTATATAATTTGAATTTAGATCAGGCTTGTCATACTGCACATATGACATTTGTTACATCTAAGGACTCTGATGTCACATGATGTTGTATGCACGTTGCATTGCCAAAAGGAAGACTAAGAGTGCTAATTTCAATCAAGAATGTTTAATCTTCTATTTATCTGCTATATATCCATAACATGAAGGTGAGTTCATTTTTTCCCCTTGGAACTTCTTGTTACCGCAAGAATTTAGTTTGCAGTGAGATTTATTTCGCTAAGGATAACAGGACCAAAGGTATTGTAACTGTGATAAAAAAATCATCTGGATCAATAAGCAAAGTCTTAATTTGCTCTTTGCCTGAGCACTGCTTTAAGAGCTTGCAGTTACAAGCGGAGCTTCGCACTGCTCACTTTTATACCAATATACATTATATGAAAGTAAAAAAAAAACAACTAGATTACAGATAAAGATAAATGATAAGTAGTTTTTGCCCACTTGACAATTAGGGATTTGGAATTAGTCCACGTGCTTGACTAATGCACAGGGAATAGTCTGTTAAGGGACTCCGACCCTCAGCCAGGAAGGACAACTCGACATCAACCATTGTTAATGAGGATGTTGAACAGCCAGGCCCCACGTGTGACACCCATTGGTGGTCTTCTCCGAAAAAGTCGATCATTTCATACAGAAGTTGTTACATCTTCTTATTTTCTGATACTTTAACATACAGTTACTTAAATTGATTTAAACGTCATTTTCCCCTATCGATTTAGCATTATTAGCGGCCAAATTCCCTGTCGTATACAGCTTCGTTACGACAGATGCACCATTAGTAACTGCTTCCTGTTGGATTTTAGACACCATTAATTGTATAGTACGTCAGCATGCACCGTATCACCCCCTAACAAAGTGCTCCAACCGCTGGTAATAGGATTTTCCTATCCTACAGGGATTGAACAGAATGACGGAGAATTGTTTTTCCCGTCCTCACATAACCCCGTTTAAATAGTAAAAATTCTTTTAAGGATTTTCCTAAAATTACATGTTTTTGAAAACATGATGATTTATTTTATATAGGATCGGGGAGAAATCAAAGAACATTATATAAAATACATCACCTTTAAAAATCTTCCTTTCAAGAATAATATTACCACGGTAAATGAAAATTTGCAAAGCATCCCCATGGAGTGTTGACTCGTTTATCCATATTGTACCCCTCTCCTTTTGGGATGAGACTACAGTGCTGAGCAAGTGTTTTCCATCTTGGCATTGCTCATCTACCCTTTTTCGTTCATAAAACATTCTGATTCTTGCAACAAGTACACGTAATCTGAAGTTGACATTCAAAAGATGCTTCAGTTCTTCAATGACAATATCTATAAATATGCCGTCTTTGGAGACTATACTTCCAACAATCTTTTGGAATCCCCATGGGTTCTAATTGTGCTCCATTATTAGCAGACCTATTTTGTATCCTTATAAAGGAGAATTGATATATCCTACAGACATTTTACTGTATTCAGCGACTAGAATGGCATAAATAACATTCTAGGCACAGAGATCTTAACGCACGCGACATACTAGTGGCCCATCAGTATGTCGAAGTTTCTATATCATTAAATCATCCAATTTAACTCTTCAACAAATCAATATGTGCATAATGATATTTTTCTGTTCACAAAAGATGATGCAATCTCAACATTCAGTACTCAGTAATAAGTAAACGCCATCAAGAGAAGAAGCAGAGACCCACTTCCAGACAAGACTGCAGTTGATTTACCTTAAATTAAAAAAAATGCTGTAGATTAGAATTGTTGAAATCAGTAACTTTTAGAAAAAAGTTAAAGGCATTTTTTCACAATACCCCAAACCCAAATTTGCCTCAAAAAGAGTGTCCTACCCTTCTTTTTTATATACATACACATACTATATATTTACATTAACTTCCAGTGCCCGTGTACACTTATGTTTTATGAAAAATCTATCTCTTTTCAATCAAAAGATATGACCAAGGCTAAAGTTTCTGTGACAGACGGATAGACTGACACACGGACAGACAAACTAGATTTAATGTCGCCTTGCTTTCGCGAAATCGGGAGACAAAAAAATGGAACTAAAAAGATGTGATAGAAGAACATGAAAAATTAGACTTGCAAGATTTTAGATTTAAAAAATAGTAATTTGTACTGTAAAAATATAATGATAAAACGCAAATTTTTCCGAGAACACAGTCAAAAGATATTTTTTTTTTTATGTTGACATATTATGATGTAAATTTCGTTTATCCGCACTGCAGTTCTGTCGAACTCCAAGAAATGGCTGACCCCGCCCACCCTGTAACGTAGGCGGTCATACATCTCATCGACAGGTCAAACATCTCACTCTATGGTCAGACGTAGATCTTTTTATATGCACATTCAGTAAAACATTGGAAATGCAATTATAAAGGACACAATTTCTAAAGGTTAACAAAAAAGTTATAATTTGTTTTTAAAAGGATGATGTTCGTGCAAGAAAATGTTTAAGTTATAAAACTGACAAATGTGTATCATCTGAGTTACAGTATAATTTAATACCGGTTATCACCTGTATTGAAATAAAATAAACGAGTCTTTTGATTTTTATCAGACAAGACACAAAATTTTGGACAGAATTAGGTATTAAGAAAAAAAAACTGGAACCAATTTTAAGTCCCCTTTTACGTCCTTTCAAGTAGAAATGCATGCACATTCCTTTATAGGTCTCTTTAAAATGATTACTCTGCACATTCTGGTGTTTGTTTTTGGACAATAAATCAATTCTGCACAATCCGTATGATTTTCTTGTCATTCTTTAAGGTATTTCAGAGATGAATCACGTGCCATGTTGAACCCACTGGCATCAGATGTTTAAATTTTCAATGGTTGTTTTTCAAATCGACCAATTTAAGATTTGTTAGAATTTTTTACCATTGTATTCTACGGTGAATAACCGAAACTGTTTTATCATAAATATTCATTGCTCTCTGAACTATACTGTGTAATGCAGTACAATATTGAATTTGTTCTTACTTAATCTATTTCAGGTGCCCCTGCTAATTGTCACGTTAGCGATTAATATAAGAAAAGAAAGACGCCATTTGGTTTATGAATCATGCATGCAATGTTTGAACAACATTTTGAGGCATATTTCTAACCACACTGATTATGGAAACCGTGGAATGTCCAGTAAAAAAAATATTTTGGACAAGAACGAAAGTCGTCCAGTTACGCAATCCCAGTTTCGGTATCAACCTTAGTGTAATCAGGAATCAGCTGATTTTAGTATAATTTCACTGCTGTCATTGTAAGCTCATGCTGGTAAAAGATGATATAAATTGTTAACCTCAGGCTAAAAGGAGAACTACACCAAAATGTAATTATACTTTATTAGAAGATGAAAAGATTAAATGAAGTTCAAAAAAACTTTTTTTAATCTAGGCAGTATACTCAACCTACTTATGTGAAACTATCAAAAAGGTGCATCGATAAACATCCGCTAACCGAATTCTGTATTATTTTCACATAAATATGAAAACTATGGTGTGCCTTTCAGTCCATACGAGTATTTGTCTTTCCTCACCTAAGCCAAACAGTTTCCATTATTTCTGGAAGTTTGAGGAATACTCCTTTTTGTAGGCCATTGGAATCTACAAACAGATCCGGGACGCTGGGTAATTTATCAATTCCAGGAAAACGGGGTTTTTCTGTACGACAATCGTGTCGATGTGTGGGGTTACATTGTATGTCCTTGGCGACAATTGTGTGTATCTGTGGGGTTACATTGCATGTCCTTATGGGGTTACATTGTATGTCCTGTACGACAATCGTGTGTATGTCCTGTGGGGTTTCATTGTATGTCCTGTAGACAATTATGTGGATGTGTGGTGTTACACTGTTTGTCCTGTGGGGTTACATTGTATGTCCTGTGGGGTTATATTGTATGTCCTGCGGGGTTATATTGTATGTTCTGTGGGGTTACACAGTATGTCCTGTGCGGTTACATTGTATGTCCTGTGGGGTTACACTGTATGTCCTGTGCGGTTACATTGTATGTCCTGTGGGGTTACATTGTATGTCCTTTGCGGTTACATTGTATGTCCTGTGGGGTTACATTGTATGTCGTGTGGGGTTATATTGTATGTCTTGTGCAATTACATTGTATGTCTTGTGCGGTTACATTGTATGCTCTGTGGGGTTATATTGTATGTCCTGTGGGGTTACATTGCATGTTCTGTGCGGTTACATTGTATGTCCTGTGCGGTTACATTGTATGTCCTGTGGGGTTACATTGTATGTCATGTGGGGTTATATTGTATGTCCTGTGCTGTTACATTGTATGTCTTGTGCGGTTACATTGTATGCCCTGTGGGGTTATATTGTATGTCCTGTGGGGTAACACTGTATGTCCTGTGGGGTTATATTGTATGTCCTGTGCGAAACGGAAGTGACGTCATTTGCATCGGGATCGTTGTCGAATGCTGCCTTGATTTATAAATTTGTGCTCTTTCCGGGGGGATGCTCTGCCTCGTGGAAACTATAAGGAATACTCTCCTTATTATCTATAGAAGGGAGGGTTTTAAGATCTTTTTCTCTATGCAAGAAATATAGCCGTGTCAACTTTTAAAAGTTGAGAAAATCCGACTGAATTGTCCCCAAAGTACAATTTTCTATTACTGCAATTTTATTTTTTCATCGACTAGTATTTCATGACGGTGTCAAAATAATATGATTATCAGTACAAAAAAATAAGACAGGGGAATTTACTTAATATGCATGTTGATCATCCTTCAGCAAATCACAAGTACAGGGCTTATTGTTTTTTACTCAAAGCCACAACAAAATAAGCGCGTCAGAAAGTCTTTATTCATTCCAATATATAAACCTCTTTGCCCTTTTGGTTTCCGACATTACATCACTACCACGGGCGTATAAAAATATGTTATCAAAGCATGTTGTGTATCCATAAACACTGTTTATCTGTGTGTTGAAGTGCACTTTACAAAAATAAAGTTAAGTGATTCGTAATGTATTGTAAGCCTGATAAACAACCATTTCATTTTCCCCAAGGTCGTTGACTCTTCAAACAATTCGGGCCTCCCACGAAACCAAGCGAAACATGACTGGAATAACTGCTGAGACACACAGTTTTGTTCTTAGAAGCGGTTAAAATTGCATTATAAGAATACAATTCTTCTTCAAAAACTTTTTAAAAGTTAAAAAAAATTGCTAGATGTTTATCTTTGGGATAGAAATATCTTCAGTTATATTTAGACATATATCAAATGAATTCGATCAATATAAGTCATTTCAGACGATTGCGATCGAACAATTTTGTTTTACAATGTGTATCTTTTTCGATCTTGGACTGAATATTTTACAATCTGATTTGTTGATCTTGCTTAAAATTCAGAAAACTTTTTTTGACCTGAAAGTATATAACTATATTCTTGAAGCTGCACATTGGCCACCCAAATCACAAAGTTACCGTGGTTACCGCACATAAACACCGACGACAACGAATTTCAGTCATTGACATTTATATACAGTAAAACACGTTTAGTACGAACACGGATGTAACGAATTCACGGATATAACGAAGTGTTTCTGGGTCCCCGGCAAACGGGGGGGGGGGGGATCAGCTGCAGATTTTCATTTTGTTATGGTCCCTTTGACAAACTCACAATGAAATTCGTTTCTACCAATCAATTGTGCATAACGACCAAGTGGAAATTAATTATATGTAAATTCAAGCTTATTAATTTCGTCTAATGTAAAACAAATGTTACATATTTAGATCAAAGTAGAATCCCATTTGGTAATCAAGTTAAGCAATGAATGTCGTTTCCAACATATTGAATTACAGCCAGACTAGATTTTTGTGCACTGGTGTATATAACAGTAGATTTAAGAACATGTCTACTGTGGACTTTCGTTTGGCAGGACTCGATTTTTACGATCATTGAAACCACAACAAACACTGTCAATTAAATAAGTTCAATTAACTTTGCGTCCGTCATACTTATGCAAGAAAGCAGCATCAAAGGGTTTATTATGAAGCACACTATAAAAACACTATGGTAGTACAGAGTTAGAATGATTCACGGTTTGCTTCCGCATACATTAAAGATATTAGCTTCAAAGATTTTTAAAACTATCCGTTTAAAGAAAAATACACGCATGACCATGACTAAACTTAATCATGCGCATGCATCGTGCAAACATTCATGATGCAAAATGAACTCGAGCATATCTAAAACATCTAAATGTTACGGAAGCGTATATGTGCAAGTAATATTTTTGAAATTCAAGCATTAAAGTTGGCTTTTCAGTCTTTTCGATTGGCTTTTTCAGCCAAACTCTGTTACACTACATAAATTTCGAATTGGATATATGGAGGAATAGGCATCAAATTGATGCATTTCTCCACCGGAAATACCTTTTAACTCATTTCATATTTTTGCTCTAAATAAAGTTAACGAAAACGTTTTTTTGTTTCTTGGAAAACGTTTTCTCCTATCTTTGCTTTGATTACAACATTATGTTATTATTCTTTGAGAGTAGAAACATAGTAAAGGGATAAGTTACTCAGATTTCAAAGGAATAATATTTTGGAGGAATTTCGAACTGGATCACATACCAGTAGTTGTATTTAGCAAAATGGTAAAATACGAACAACCCAAAATTCTCTGAGTGTCTTCCAGCTATGTTGGTAATTACTACTATTGTCTTTGAGTTGACTTAACCAATTCTTAAGCTTTTCCAACTTGAAAAAAGGTATTTGTTTTTCAACTTTAAAGTGTGTAATTCCAACTTCGAATCTGGCCTTTTTAACTGCAATATCTTAAGCTTTTCCAACTTGAAAAAGGTTTGATTTTTTTTTACTTTAAAGTTTGTAATTCCAACTTTGAATCTGGCCTTTTTAACTTCAATATCTTAAGCTTTTCCAAATTGAAAAAAGGTTGTTTGTTTTTCAACTTTAAAGTTTGTAATTCCAACTTCGAATCTGGCCTGATTCAACTGCAATATCGACTTTTCCAACTTTAAAGTTGAAAATGGATTCCAACCTTAATCTCGACTTTTTCAATTCGACATGTGAGTAATGATAGAAAATGGATTGAGATTAGCTTTTGGGTGGTAGGTTGTGCTTTTTAACATATTGTACATAAACTATACATTATTACATATACATGTACTACAGTAAAACACGGTTATAGCGAAGTCCTGGGGACCTATTAATTTAATTCGCTATATCCATAATTCGTTATATCCGTATAACGAATTCGTATAACCATATATAGCGAATTCGCAATATGCATGTTTTCCTTCAAGTGTTACTATCAAATATGTTAGGAAAGCAAATATAACAAAACATTCCTTTGATAACTAAGGTTTTATTATGAATTGAATTTTATATACAAATGCTGAGACCGACATGCCTAATGTAGTTCATGCAGTGATTAACGCAATGGGTTCTCTTAAGAAATAAAGGAGAAAATATTTGGTGGATGTAAATATAATGATAATAATCGTGTAGATCTCTCTTTGCTTCAAATTTAATTTGTTTCCGTAAAATTGACCAACATCAGAGTCACAAAAAGATAGAACGCTTCTCTGAAAGAGGATTTTTGTCCCACTGGCTAACTGGTCGGAAGAGTACATAAACATAAACTATTTAATATTAACCTTTTCTACTTGTCAAAGTTCTAGATGATCAGACATTATAAGAACAAAGGGGAGAAGGGAGGGATCGTTAAATTAAATCAATGATCAAGCAAGTGCTCCTTTTTTCGTGCCCTTTATTGCTGTGCATCATCTTCTAGAAGGGTCATTTAAGCATTGAAATCCTTAAATTGACTTTTACCTAATATGTTTTTGGAGTTGTAACTTTTTTTAATTGATGAGAACAGAAAATTGATGACGTTTTTACTCAAATAGTTAACAATGAGAGTCGGCAATGCATTTTTATTACATTTACTCTAACGAATCTGACGACATCCATTAAATATGTACCCTTCTCCCACGTCATGTCTAGGTATAATAATTTTAATTCTAGCATCAAAACAATTACACTTCGCTATTTCAGCTTTTTCTATCGGTTGAAGATCCATCGTTGAAGTTAAGTGCTGATTATCTTTTGTTTTTTTAATCTATCTAATGTCAGGATTAACTAAATGAAATGTTAAATTTCTGAGTATCAAAGACTGTAAAAGACGCATTTTACTTTAAACATTTTTTATTGAACAATTCAATCAGGATTGGGAAACATGCAAAGCCAATGCACACCCTCTCCTTGTATGATAGGTCAAGACAAAAGCAAAAATATATAAAAAATATATTTTTATAAAACTTGTACATGATATAAATATAAATATTTTAAACCGAGTATTTAATATTAAAGTATATTCATGCAATTTAGTCTCTTAGTAAATTTAATAAATTCGCGTACATATGAAAATATTGAATACAGTTTGTTTTAGTCGCATTTTGAAAAAAAAAGAACGTCCTCATTTTTAACTTAGAAAAAATCTTTTCTTCTAGCTATCAATTTAAAAAAACCTATGTACATAGCGTCCAATTAACCGACTGCTGATTTTTGTAGTTCCCAACTAAAGGCGTCAAACAAGGTTATTTCTTCATGAATAGAAGACCTTTATGTTAGTAAAACCTGTGTTCATACCTGCGTTACACGCGGGTTATGTATTTTTTCTGCAACAGCTGCTTCCGTTAATTCCAGTATTAACAAACAAAGAAAGCGTTTTATTGTTTAAGTGAAAAATAAATGCCTTAGCAGTATCAGTTCAAAAGATAAGACCAAGGTTATATTATTTCAAAAACAGGTCAAGCTCCAATGTCAAGGACAAAAATGCTGACCTTGGAGTTTTACCTACTTTTGAAAAAAAATTGCTCATAACTTTTGA
The DNA here is from genome assembly GCA_003671525.1 of Saccostrea glomerata. Classification (NCBI taxonomy): domain Eukaryota; kingdom Metazoa; phylum Mollusca; class Bivalvia; order Ostreida; family Ostreidae; genus Saccostrea; species Saccostrea glomerata. The sequence goes on along the minus strand of PRKT01000160.1, from coordinate 446,092 downwards.
ACAGTTAATGTTACGTCTTTAATATTTCAAAGGTGTGTTTCTTGTGACAAGTCCTTCCCTCGGGTAGGGTTCAATTTTTTTTTATCCTTTGACCTTGACATTGGAGTTTGCGCTAGGGCTTACATTTTTCACAGGTGTATTCTATTGACAAGGTCTTCTTTGGGTATCAGCATGATGGATCTTGGCCTTGACCTTGAAAAATATTTGAGAAAATTAAATCTTTGGCATAACCTGCCATACGGGGCATATTGGTTTTGTTTGTTTTTATGATTTTAATCTTTTTGTTGTAGACAAGAACGTATTTATCAAAAACCTCCAACACGCCTTTAAAACAAAGAGATCCAAACTATACATTAGCACATTGCTATCCAATGTGGTTACAAGTATTGCGTTGTCGAAAAATTGCCAAAAATTGTTCTTGAATTATTTCTACATGAAACCACTGAAGTTTTCAACTAAAATGATTATCAGCATGTAAGTTGGATATGAAACAATATGCTTTCAGTAATGTTCTAAGTTAATTTCATTACTTGCAAGCATCAAAGATGTCTATTATATTATGACTTCTCGGAGCCAGCTTGTTATCCGGAAGATAAATTACCATTGCCGAAGAACTTCAACAATGGGGGAAATTTGCGAAACAGGAATGCATTTCTCTTGTAGTAGGCAATCGATTCGATCATTGTTAATTACAATATTGGTGTGAGGACATACATTTTCCACCAAATGCAAACTGATTACACTTCAGAACACCGAAAATTGGCCAAATTCAGGGAGTAATAAACTCCAGATAAATTGAGTTTATGTAATATATTAGTCCTGGTTCACTACAAGTCGTCAGCTAATAGTAGCTGTTCTAAAAAGGAAGATTCGAAACAGAGTGACAAAGCATCTTAGATTATTGGTTTTATCGCTATTTTCTGCTGACTCAAATGTAAAGAAAGCTATTATATTACAAACCTGATAAGCAGAATGGCCTTTGAAATTCACTGTCAAACAAAGAGCCTCTTGAATAGTTTCAATAATCATATTTCAAGGTGAAGGCAACAGCTTTAAACTTCTATAAAATTTACCAGCTCTTATACAATATCATATTACAAATTATATGAATGCATTCAAACAAAATTAAAATTGATGTAAATTACCTTTAAAATAGTAGTTTACACGAAGACAAGGGTCTCTGATAAAACTGTAGCTCTACATGTACTCGATTATTTTTATAAAAGTGGAAGAAAAAAGTTTTTGATATTCTATGATTTGATTCTTACGGGTACCATTTCATATTCATTTAATTTTTCTATTCAGTAATCATAGCAATATCTTACTCAGAAAGCAAAGCAATTGCAAAATAATTTATACACGTCTATTGTATTAATGATGCGAACGTCTTAATACGTTTCATTGATGGAACAGCCAATGATCAAGAAATCTGTACAGGCGACATGCCTAATGTTGTTCATGTAGTGATTAACGCAATGAATTTTCTTAAGAAATAAAGGAGAAAATATTCAGTGGATGTGAATATATGTATCTTTCTTTTTACTAGTCATTTCCATAGGCATCATTGGCTTTGAACCTTTAACATTGGAGTATAACACACTTTAACTGTAGACAAATTTTCAAACTTTTTCTTCTTAGGCTTTCACATTTCACAGGTACAGTCATTTATACAAGTCCTTTCTCTGGAAAACAACATCTCTGATATCTTGACCTTGGAGTCTAATTTGCATTACGGAAACTTTAATCTTCACCATAGACTATCATACGGGGGCATCAGTGTTTCACATCTTTATTCGCACAGAGTTATCGTTCTTTCCTCTGTGTGCGCAAGTGGTAAAAGGATTTTTTTTACGCTAAAACTTATAGAGCCAGGTTATGGACAGAAAGGCTATATCATTATGAAACATTTAGGCGTTTATTACGCTTTCACAAAACTAAAACGCTGTGGTGGGCGATGTCCTCAATATTATGTACTTTATAAAAAAAAAATGACATAAATGGCGTCAGATTTTGTGTTCATTGTTAAAATGTTTATAATAACTGATGATTTATTGATGATCCTCTGACATACATGTATCAGAGTATCATGTTCACCTGAAAAACAGTAAAGTACTGGCGCCATCTGCGTTAAACTTAATGTATCCAGCGTACTCGAAGACACCCGTCATATTACAGAGTCATATAGAGTGCACCATGTGACTCCAACAGAGGAAATCAGCTAATCATCAAGGAATCGGGTTTATGACCGACAATATTGAGCAATAATCGCAGTATGGTTTCCAATTTATACACATATTTTTACTTGATGATAATTTCTTACAGACAAAAATATCATAGACCTTGCAACATAAAGCGTATCTATATATACTCCAGTAAGCGCTGATATTCATTATATTTATGTCCATTTATAAGAAGAAGAACTGTTCCAACTACAATGTACTGTGTCGCAATTTTCAATATAATTTAAATAGGAAAAGAAAAGTACGAGTATATCGCCCAGTAATTAGAGCTGCATCAGCAGCCCCCTGACTTTTTACTGGAGGAATTATAATTTGGGCCTTGTACTAGTATATCATCCCCATTAATTAGAGCTACATCAGCACCCCCTGACTTTATTCTCTTAAGAGAAATGGACAGGTTTTCGCGTCCACTTTTCTAAAGAGATACCCTGGCTGTTGATAGGATTGCCGGGTCAGCCGTACAGATCTACATCTACCTGTAAAACACGTACACTCCAAGAAGCAACGATAGATTTACCCTGCGATTTGATGCTAAATCTCTGGTTTTTCCCCAGTAGTCTAGAATCTGAATATTAGAATGTTAGTTGCCAATAAGCAAACATCTTACATGCAGATATTCGTTAAATTACGAATTCAATCGTAAAATCAGAATAGACATAAGACGCATAGAATGATAGGGGAGGGGTATCTATACTACATTGCAAACATTCGGGAAGGAAGCTATAAATAGGACAAAATTGTAAATGATTGTAAAATTTGTTTAAGATTTTGTTTCCAGTAAACACATTGACTTCATTTATTATACATATTTTGCATATTATCAATATAAATTGCAGGTACATATGGCAGTATTCGCATTAAAAAATAGAAGATGAATGCCTTGCATTTTGCTCATTGTGTATATACATCATTAATATGGTAATGTATGGCAATTTAAATAAATGAAAACCAGATGTTGCCATTAAATCAAGTTGAAGGTCGTACGAAGGTGTAAACAACACTACTTCGAGCGTTGGGTTAATACTTTTTAATTTTTTTTTCCTTGGCGTGTCATGCTACCATCCTAATGATGATTCATATTTGTACTTTAAGCATGGGACAATAAAAAGGATAACACTTAGTTGGGTAATGATCACAATCAGAGAAGCTGTAAATGTTTAAAAAAGCTAAGGGAAAAAAATCAAAGTGTGATTTTACAGAACTAAATGCAAGGCTGAAAGCTATACTCGAACTCTATTTTTTCTACAGATATCTATTTTTAATATATATTTTTTTCTAAAAGAACGAATCAATGATATAAACATAATCTGAAGATGTGATCCAATTTGCTTAAAAGAGGTTGAGACCACTTTTTAAAAAATGCTGCAGGGTTAGTGAATACAGAAAAGAAATTGGAGATTTCAGAGGTTGATGAAAAACTATGGGATTCAAATAGGGCCCTGTTGTGCAATAAGTCTATTGAATCTCCACGCTATCAAGGTTAGGATCGATGAAGCGATGGCGCGACGATGATGATGCGATACTGCGACAGTATGACTGCACGATGAAGATGAAGCATTGTAGCGATTGTGCGCAATTAATATACAGTTTTTTCAATGGGTGGCACTGTAGCTCTCCGCTCAGTCACTATATATTTTTCAAGGGGCTACAGTTCTGCAGCTAGCATGGCGCGAAAGCACGATGACAATGGGATGATGATGATGAAAATGGAACTTTGCTTCCAGTTTAACTTTGGCATCTTTGGAATAACACAGATAAAGTACATACATGTATTTCGTGATTTAGAAATGTCTCCGACACCTGTAAGTCACACTTGTGTTATTCAATTTTACCTAAAAAACTAAAGCTAATCTCTGGAAAACTGAAAATTACTAAATTCGTCAGAAAGGTAAAATCCTCTACATTAAGAATATACGCAAGAAAAATGTTCAGTAGCATACAGACTAACGTATGTTCGCACAATGTAATCAGTTGGACAATTTTTTAAAAAGTATTAATTGAGAAAAAAAAAACAAGATGTGTTTTAAAAATACTAATGCTCCATACATGTATGTCAGCTTATGACGAGGGTGGAATTTTCTCAAATGAATGTCAAACTCCAAAGGTCAAGGTCAAAATCGTTGGTACTTAAAACGTCTTCTCACAAGGAATACTAGTACACCTGTGAAATATGAAAAACATAGTTCTAACTGTTCAAAAGTTATAATTATGGAATGCAAAAGCCGGGGGAAGGGATCATTAAAGATACAAAATGTGTTTGATACACTGATGCCCTCGTATGACAGCTTATAGCGAGGGTTGAAGTTTCTTAAGTGCGAGTCAAACTCCAAGGTCAAAATTGTTGACATCCAAAGGAAGGTGATAAAAATATGAAATACCGGTATGAAAGCCCTGGTACCAACTGTTCAAAAGCTATGGCCAAGGTTTAAGTTTTTTAAAGTGGGTTCAGGTAGGTACATCTGCGAAATAGGAAAGCCACCCCTTCAAAAGTTATGCGCAGAGTAAAAGTTCCTGCGGAAAAAAAGACAGACAGACATTATACGGCATGAAAAAGAAAAAAAAGGAACAGAAACCATTGACATACTCACTATACTTATTCCTCTTCGACCTGGTCAGCACATGAGGCCGTCACCAGAGATTTCCGTGTTCATTGGAATATCTTGTGTCCATATCTGGACCTGTCCCCATGACCAGTTCACTTATATTTTTTCTCCATTGATCTTTTCCAGGTTTCTTTTGGTCTTCCTCTCTTTTTCTGACCAGTTGGTGTCCATATCAATGCAACCCTTTGGATGAAGGTTGGGTTCATTCTACATATATATGAATTATCCACAGCCATTTTCTTTTCTTTATAACTTGGGAATGAGGAATGGTGTTAGTCTTCTAGTACAACTCTTCACCTGAGATGATATTAGGCCAGAAAATACGCTATATTCTACGAAGGTAAGGTGCCTGCAAGGAATCTAGCTTGTATGAAATGGTGTTTGTTATTTTCCATGATTCAGCACCATATAGGAGGACCCCAAGCACGTTACTCTCGAAAACCCTTACCCTGGTATCTATGCTGATCTTTGCTGACTTGCAGATGTTTTGTAGTTTAACATACGCTACTGTGGATTTTAAAATCCGAGCTAGTACATCTACATCAGAATTCCCAAGATGTAGTGATATTGCTTCCTAGATAGACAAAGTCTGTGATCTCTTCTATTTCTTTTCATTACTTAGGATGATGGGTTCGTCTGATTTAGTATTCTACATGATCTTATATCTTCATGATCTTAGTCTTGATGTTGTTTATTCTTTCCTGCCATTTTTGCATGTTGTTTAGTTTTTTCTTGCATATCACGCTGTCGGTGTGATTATAGTGCTATATCGTCTGCAAAATCTCTGACTTAGACCAAGTAATTTCCTTCCGCTTATTCCTTGTGGTTTCTCACAAGATCCAGTCAATGCCGAATGTGAAGAGAAGAGAAGAGAGAGCAGACATCCCTGTTTTACTCCAGTTTTCAATTTAAACTCCTTTGATGGGTTTGATCTCTGAGATTTATATCTATGTACACATCTAAATGATGAAAATGATTTTATTTGGAGTCCCATAATGATTGAGAATTTTTTTCTTCAAATGCTAGGCGATTGGTAATGTCAAATGCTTTGGTAAAGTCGATATCAGATAGATGTAAAGTGGAGAGTTTCATTGCTCTGTTCTGCTGAGAGTTTCATAGCTCTGCTCTAATATTTGTCTAAGAGTGAATACCTTGTCGGCAGATGACCTTCCCTTTCTAAGACCTGCTTGTTCTTTCCACAGTAGCGGATTTGACTTTGTTCAGTATCAATCTGCTTAGCACTTTCGTAGAGTTGATGCAGTTTGAAAAGTCTCCCTATTGGAAGATTTAATTTAAGGCCTGTTCGTAAATAAAGTTTTGCGAATAAAAACATGTATATAAGTTGTAAATGCAAAACTAAAACACGTGGTCAGTTGCAGAGAAAATATATCCGGAGAGCAGTTGGATTTAATTTGAATTAATGTATGTTGTTTAACGTCCTTCTCGAGAATTTTTCACTCATATGGAGACGCCCGTAGGGCTTTGAAGAAAGTATAGATCTGATCTCAGAGGGCGAAGAAGAAAGTGTATATTTCAAGGGGAAGGTGAATAGCCCCAGCCAAATTGTTGAATTTTCATTATATAGGGCATACATTGATTTACAGACTACTGGGTGTTTTAGCCTCCTCTCTTGGGACTGAGGTAGGCTGTATGGGTGAAGCCCACATCTCAGTTGGAAAAACGAACCAAAATTTGGTGAAGTCTCCAAGTGCATTTTCGGTACATGTGCACTCTAGATTACGCCTAATATGTGCACATAATATTTAGCTATAGACATATGAAGTGTAATTAATAGCCATCAGGAAAGTAATCCAATATATATGTTATTATTGGTCGCATGTACATGTATATATGTAACCTTTCGACACACGTTTGGCATTAAAAAAACTATCCCCTGCCACCTGAAGGTTTTGGGAATAGAAAAAACACAAATTGTTTGATGAATTTTATCCAAACACAAACCATCACACCTATATAATCAATTATTTAACAATTTACATGTAAAACACTTTTTGCAAATATTTGAATACTGAAACGGAAATATTGTTCAATAATACTTGATAATGTTCCGTTTGTATCGTTAATTATTTCATATCGTGTCCTATACATCCTCTGTAAAAGTACTCAAACTGGTCATGGAACTTTTTTCTGAGAATAGACGACTTTATTCAAAACTAATTTACAATTAATTGACTGCAGATACACAATAAGAGTTTGCATCGCGGGTTTCCCAGTTGGCACGGTTTAATATTAACCAAGTAAAATTCTGTGTATTTCTTTCAGAAAGCATTGATCCAACAAACAAGAAAGTCCCTAAGGCTTTATCATTGAACTTAAAAGACCTTGATCTGATATACTTGCTTAAAGTACTCTCCAAATACTTTGGCGATCCTGTGTTCGTACTATCTATTCTTGGCAAAAGGAACACATTTTATGACATAATAGTTACCAATTATTGTTGAGTGCAAGGATTGTGTACCTCAAACATACGAACGTCAGCTTCAAAGACACAGATGAAAGAACTTTCCTAGAGAACGCCCTCGAACTGAGTTTTCATCATAGGATGATCCTATATCCCTCAAAACAGTTGAGACTTGCAAGCCAAAACGTGAACAGCTTATTATCTTTTATGCAGAAAAAAAAAACATATACCGAGCACCTGAAAAAGTAGTCTTTTTTAAGGAAAGTGTGACTCTCAGATTTAAGTATTAACAATCAACAACTTGTTGACGAGAATTGATATAGCTCAAAGAAAAACAGGACCTAAACCGGAAGCCTTCTTAATTGATACCACTTCTAAGGCATGACGCAAGAAGGAATTAAATGGTACAAAGTTTAATTATTCCTTTTAATACAGGAAACTTGCACAAGACATGTGGATGCAAATCAGCTTGATGAATATTAATTTTAAATCTCATACTACCTAAACTAGTTTTGAATACAGTACTTAATTTCATGAAAAGGGATATAACAATAAGGTGTTTATATATATTTAGAAATGTATTTATACATGGAACAAGACAAGATTTCAAAGAAAATATTCTGATAAATGCTCCATGCTCATATTTACGAAAAAAATATACTCAGACTACACTGTATTTGTACAATAAGAATTCGGGCGGAAGTGCGAAATTTTCACACGTCTTTGAAAACATGCTCTCTGTGGATTTGGTCACGAACACTAGCCACTGTAGAAAATCAGAACAAAATCACTCAGTTGTTGTTCCTACTAAAGATACTCTCAGGTGCAATTGATCATTTTGAATCCACAACGCCAACATCTTTTTTCCATGGAATCTTGACATAACTTATTAAATATATAAGAAAAAGAAAATACTGTCCACTAAATCAAAGAGACAAAAAAATCAGCTCCAAGCAGAATATCGGGTCACAGACAAAGAAGTTAAGAAAAACATGATTTTATTCTAGTTTTTGTTCAAGAAACGGCTCAGTGAATGTGGTTGAATCTAAACGTCGATGTTCAAACCGTAGCAAAATTCTTTTCAATTAATTTTAATGAGCCTGGATCAAATTATTATTTATTCTACATTTAAACACATGCTTTGAACAGCCGCTGAAGCAAATTGGAGTATCATGCTTGATAATATTAATAGGCATCGACTAATCAAACTAGGTTTTCCCTGCAGGAAATTTCCCATTTTTCACAATAAAGGTCACTTCAACCCCCACCCAGCATCATGTATGCAGTCTTCAGCCTCTAATTACACAAAATGTCCCATACATCTGGCCCATAGGGCGGGTCCTTTTTAACATTCAAACAATGGTTAAATGAAACATGTTACTGTAATGGCGCTCAGTTTTGTTGGAGAAGGCCTCATTACCTCAATGCACTCATTGTTTCCAACAAAGCTTCTACATAATGCAATCGATTTATTCGACATTGTTATCGCATTTAAAAATGCATAAGTTTACATCGGAATCAATCATATAGCATTTCTGGTATTTAATACTTTAATGCAAGGGTCAAGGTAAATTACACAATATACGCACGTTTTCCATTTTTCGCCATAGTAAGCAAATAAACTGCCTCGAAGCTTATAAGATCTCAGATTTGACAAATACATGTTCATAAAACGTGGGAGGCTATTAAAATCGTTTACATCACATATTACCTACAATCCACAAGACAGTTTACTTTAATATATCGGCTACTCTGTGACATGCCGGTGTAATTAGCATTTGACGTGGAAGAGATAAGACTCTACAGACAGCGCAGATGTTTAATGAGCAAAAATTGTTTACTAGGAAACTTTACAAAAATAATCATTTCATCCAGACAATCCGATTTTGAAAACATTTAATGAGCTTCCTTCAGGTAAAATTACCGGAATGGGTTTCAGGAGGAACAAAGCAAACAAAGGTTTAGACTTGAGTTCAGAAGATAGTCATACAATCCAATGTGTAGCACGGACTGCCAGGTCACTACACTGTAATGGTCGATATTAACAAAAAGGATCATTTTAAGTTGACCTTTAGCTCGAAAGGTCATTTACCATTTTGTCTCCATGTAAGAATACCCCCTTCGCTCCATACATATACCAGATATAGATAAAAGTTTTATAATATTTACAATGCTGGAAAATCTTTTGTTTGTACAAGACTTACTTTCTAAGAACTTGCTCCTTTTAATTCAAGATTGTTAATAAGGAGAGAACAGGTCACTGTATGTTACTTTCAGTCAGGAATTTGTATACAAACGTGTACAAGGCGCAAAGTGGTAACTTAAGATGCACATGCGAATAAAAACAGAACACTACTGTGTTGAAATATATTTATAGAATTATTAGAGTCCCTTTCCATCCATGGCTGCGCTTTTTTTACTTTGTATCAGCGCTCATTCTTTACATTCAAACGTTTGCTTACTACACTAGTACAAGTGAAATGTATATAATATATAACAATTAAAAGTTTAAAATATATCATTTTGTAAACATTTACAACTAACTACTATAACCATGGCAATGGAAATATCTATGAACAATGATTAAAAATATGTGGAATATCTGTACATAGAAACACAAACATTTGCCATTTGACATAAGACCGAATCACAGAGTAAAAACACGCATCCGACCGATCACTCTACAAAACGTTCACTGAACACGTAAAAAGATTAAACTCTGTCCCTGAAGATTGAGATAATATTGTTAAAGGAAAAAATGTTAATATTTAAAAACACTCCTCTACTTCGAACAAGGGGAGATCACTGTGTTTGGTAACTGGCCGTATACTCGAAAGATCCCGAACGAAGTGTGCGAAATATATTTAGTGGAACGGGTATCTACTTCCGCGGGCCAGTGACGTCAGAGCCATGGCGGCACTGATTTCCTTCCAGTGAATATCATCTTGTCGTCTGTAAATATAAAAAGAAATAGATATAATGTTTACAAATCATTAATTTGAAAAGGGCGCAAAAAGGGCGACTACCAGTTATTGACAGGAGACGCTGTCTCCTAACTAAGATCTTATGTTAAAAGACAATTTTTATTTTATGAAAATGATCAGTACAATGTAAGTGATTCTAACGATCTTCTTTTGATTGAAATGCTTAACTGTGACAAATCGATGAAAACTTCATTGAGTGTGAGTACTTCATAAAAAAGTAGTGTATTCAGTCACGTGGTATCTCATGAACCACGTGACAAATCAGTAAGTGAGGTCAGGTAAACTCGCAAGCTGTTTCTGAAAACAAGGGATATCAAATCTACGGAATTCCAGAACTTTCACGATCCTGGTCACAAAGTATCAAAAGACACCTATGTTATAGCAAATTACATGTACTAGCTATTTACTTTGAACTTTGTTTCAATGATGAAAGCAGGTGTGGTTATATCGAAATATTTGATAAACTCCCCGATTGAACAAAGGGAAAACTCATTTCAAGAAACAGCCAAAACCTATATTAAAGGTCTTAGGTCTTGTGAGATTGGAAAAAGGAATGAAATGTTGACCTTCCGATCACACTACATGGAGGAGAGAGTCATTATTTCTAAGAATAATTAAATATATTACACTACCCTTACCTAACATCTCCTGAGATCCTGCGCCTCCTAGCGGCGGCTTCCAATTCATCCACGGGGTCTAAAAATAGAGAAGCAGATTTTAACAAACTACATGTGTATATTTTACATACCGCAAACTAGCTTAACAAATCAAACCAAGGATTTTTTTGGTGAAAGGTGGTAATTTTTTTCTGTTTTGACCTCGAAATCCCTGTTTATCTTTTAAAATGTAATATGAAATCGTAAAGACATCAAAAGGATAATTATTTTCAGACTTTCAAACTAATGTAAAGTAAACTCAACAAAAAAAAGTTAAGGCACAAGGTTTCTTCGAAACTGAAAAAGTTTATACAGGCCAGGTTGCATTATAATTACGAATCTGAATGCATCTTTAACACTAAATGTAAACAAGAGATGTTTGTAAAACACTTATGCCCCCCTCCCCCCAAACTGGAATTTTTATAAGTCCAAAAGGGCATAACTCTGTCTAAGATGGTGCAATCCTACCCAAAACAAAACTTGACCTAGATATTTAGCTGACGGGGGGGATAAGGCAAAAATTCCTTTGTCAAGCAAAAAAAAAAGTCCTCAGACATATTGCTATATAGCTATATTTGATATAGAATATTGGCAAAATAATTTGGAGGTCCGTGTCCGATTCGGGCGGCCATGGTGGCAAATACCATATGTTGCCAGAAAAACCTCAAATATCTTTTTGATCGAAACGTAATATGCATGTGGGAATTGCAACCAAGATATAAAGATTTTGCGAAAATTCATCAAATTAATACAATCAGTGTACAAGGAATTGCGGATAGGAATGGAATGTCCATAAATTTTGCTACATGAAACCTCCATGAAGTATCTACTAGTATTACATCGAAACAAAAATAGGTGCACATCGGTAATAAGAAAATAAATCGTGTGTAATTGTCTCATTAGATTTTATTCTGTGGTATTGGAGGAATTTTGGATACTCCCAATATTATAGAAATAATGGCTTTATACATATTTCGATATGGGATTGTTCAAATATGTCCGATCAAAACGTGCAATGTAAGATAGATCCACAATGCCACTACATACACTGTATAATAAATATTTCGTGAAAGTTTCATTACATTGTAAGACGTGTTGTGGATAAGTGTTTTCAAGTGTTTGGCCAAAGTGCATCAAGAATGGCAATTCTTTGCCATTGAAATGGTGGGAAACTTTTTATCTGTCCGATCGAGGAGCACTACTAGCACTACGTAAGAAAGATTCTGTGAAAGCCTCTTCTAATTTCATTCAGTGTCATATAGGAAGAGTTGTGGATAAGAGATGGGTATCCCTAATACTATATGCAGAAAAATTATATCCACGTTTTGCTATGAGAAAATGATATGACCTACTCAAACTGTACAATAAGGAGGTGCACAATGTCACTATGCAATTAAACAAAACGTGAAAATTTTATTAAGAAGAGTTGCAGATAAAGGCTAACTTTTCCAAAATACTCGTACAGCATAACGTACAATGTATATGAACGGAGGGACGGACACATTTTTTTTTCTATATAACCCCTTCTACACTATTTAACCGGGGGTGGGGTGAGGGTGGTTAGAAAACTGCTTTTAAAAAAATCATTAAAGTACAAGTCACAGGAAATAAACTGTTGATATTTTTATCTTCACATCATACGCGTGATGGCCTTGAATTAAACATCCACTCCAGAGTTTGTGTGTTTCCACAATATTTAGCAATTATAATAAGGGCTCTTTCCTAAGGAAGTTTATCGTCAGTGATCCCAACAAAATTTATTTTTAATGTTTTACTTGTAAATTTGCCCCGCCAAGAAAAAGATAAAAAGTCTTGTCAGTTTTGCTTATCATACAACTTTTTATACAACTTAAAAAAATTAACAAGGGGTGTTTTCTGAGGAGTTAATGAGCTAGGGTTTTGACAAACGACTTGTAAAAGATTTTTTCTTCCTCTTAAGAGCTCCTCATATAAACCGCTATCCGAGCTGCATTAAGTTAGCTTAAAAGCTTGCTCAGAACCTATACTTTAATAGAAATAAGAATGTTGGCGGCTTAGGGACGTGTACCGCCCAAGGTCGTTTCACTATAGCACGAAATTTTACATTGTCGCTTATAATTTACTTCTTCTATGGTGTACACCCAAATCGTGGGAACATCTGCCAAATAAAAGCTGCACATGTTACGTAATCCTTACTGTTGTTTCGTTACATGTAAATCATACAGCACGTCCGAAATCAATGTCATATATAGGTTTTTAATATCTGTGCACTATGTGTTCTATAAAAAAATATTTAATTATCGATTAAAATTTGCAATTTTTTCAGACTGCAGATTTTTATTGATGTAAGGTAATCATATCAGAGAAGAATACAGAAGATGTTTGTTTCACCAATCATAAACATAAGCATCTGAAGAGTGATAACAAGCCTCAAGTTATATCAAGAAGTAACACGAGGCTGTGCACTAGATATCTCATTGGGCGTTCTTTTGACCTCAGTTTGTGTAGAGTTCACTATATGTGTTATGGATAACCTTCCAAAACTTAAAGTCCTTCAAACCTTCATCTTACATAAACGCACTTATGCCGATTTCATTTATTCATAACGCGGGGTTTCCTTGCATGCTCAATCGAATTCGAAGAAGTTTGACCGAAGATCGTGGATTGAGAGTTAAAAGAAAATTTTATAATATATGCCTTTAGCATATGTTTAGTTTGTGCTCTGCATTAAAGAATTAAGCGTCATCTTACCATCTATTGGGTAGTAGAACTGACTTTCAGCAGCAGACGAGAACCCAGAAGCCGTGGACATTTCTTCGTAGTCACGTGACCCTATAGACCCTGATGGTTTCCGAGATCTAGTTTTGTTGAATGCAGACATTTCCATGTCAACATGAGTGGCAGAAGCCTGGTGGCACGTATCACTCAAGTAACGCTGCAGAATTGTCTGTTTAAATTTATTTTGAGGTCCCTGCATGCACTCTCTGAAAGGCCTATGGAAATCGGGTTCCAAAACCGATGGCGGGAAAAATCCAATGGTAGGGGTCTGAGATCGAGACGGAACAACCACGTCATCAGAAGGTGGGTCCTCTGCCACCGGACTAAATCCTACCCGTGTGTCAGTTGTGTGAATCTGTTCATCCGTGTTTGTTATTGAATCGTCTACAAAACAGAAGAGGGGAGTAAGAAATCAATAAAACATTTACAACAAACAAAACAGTCTAGGGAATACAAGGCAAAAAAACTGACAATGTATTAATTAACATGTATATCAATGTTATATTGTATCAACATTATTGTATTTTAGTATTTTTCCCTTGCTATGATTCGGTTTTGTTACCCGGTGCTTTTCCTTTTAGCAGGAGTATATGAAGGTTATATATTGGTTGACTGCGTTCCTTTAATTTAATGACCCAGCTGAAAATTCTTGCCTACAGAGAAGTGGAAAACCGCTCTCTTTTTGCAATTTCATTAACACAGAATCATCAGGAATCCAAACATTTTATTTTAACCAGCTTTCTTACTTTGTCTGTATTTTGCCAGACAACCATTTCCGAGAATTTAATTTGTTCACGTCTGTCTATATTTGCATGAACACGCATGAGATTTTTCCCCCTATATACAAAATTGATTGAAAGTAATTTGACGGACGATTCGCTTTAATTTATAGATATATTGAACTAGCTTGACATACATTGTGATGTATGCTTTGACGTGGTCAGAGCGGTGATTCAAGACGGAAATAATATCTGTAGGGCGAAATGTACGGAAGGTCAACGTATTGTGTTAGTACATAAACCATTCTGTGCCTTTTCGAGCATGGTTAATTACACGCTGATAGTAAATGCAAACTAAGCAAAAATTACTGGAAGGTATTACTTTGCGATCCTGTGAAGTTTCTGTCACTTAAAGAGAGAATGCAGAGTAGCATTTTATTTTTGTCACCGTAGGCATTTAGATGTGTATGTAAATCTCCAATAATAGAAGTGTCACAAAGTTTCCAGGTTCAAGATCGAACTGAAAGCTGGGAGGAAAACGAGAATGTTCGAAACCATGTCTTATATATTATTTTACCATTTATATTTGCACGTTTTACTGTCTGTATATAACAGTAATTATCTAATGTTAGATGTGATTTAAAGCTGTACTCCTATCGCTTTTAGTCCTTTTTTATGGCCTTGCCCGTGTGATCCGCCAACATACCACACTTAGCTACCTTCATTGTCTTTATTCATTCCTCGTCGAAACCTTTACCCCTTTCCTTGTTCACCTGAGTTCAGATTAACAAGAATAAAATTTTAAAAATGTTATCTATACCCTGCAAACACAAAAGGCCAACCACCTAGCTGTTTTTCGGGGTTGAAATATAGTATACATGTATCTGTATTACTTTGTTTAAACCGGAATACATTTGTTTGTCTTATGAATATATTCAGGAACCCGCCCAGTGCAACCTTTAACCAATTTCCTTGTTTAATGTTAAAAGAAAACTTTGCTGACTTCATAGCGTAAAAGACCGAGCCAGTTTCACGTGTGTTTAACAGGACAACACGTGCGATTTAAATGGTCAAAAAACTTTATCGTATTCAAGATTCTCCAGTCACTAAGAAAACACTTATTTCTGATGTAAATATTTATCTAGCATTTCTGCAGTGAAAAGTTCAGATCCTGAGAATAGTTACATGTGTTTCACATTAATTGGACAAATAAAGAAAAAAGCTTTTTATACTGTTTGGTCCAAGGTCAGATCGAATCTTACGTCACGCATTGGTTGTACTCACTTATCAAATCAGCTCCAGTCATCGTCCTCGGTGCGCACGGCCTTCAGTATGACATATGCTGATTCCGGGGCTCCACTATTCATAATCAAATATCTTGTTTCACGTACACACACAAGATATCGAATATTTCAGAGGTCATTTGGGCATTTAATCTATCAGTCCATTGTCCTTGCGTAATGAAGTAATTCACCCACCAGTTTCTGTCTTTTAATATAATTTCCTTCTCTAAGTCTACTGTCATTTAAAAATGGTTGATTTCTTCAGTGAACTGAAAAAAAAACATAAATTGTTTCCGGGAAATAAACGTTTGGATTGTATCCAAATTTTGAAGAATCATTTGTTCGAGCATTACAAAGTGCCAAACAATTTGAATGCAATGATTGTGCCCTAGTTTCCACTGAAATCGCTTTACCTGTCCTTGCTACACCTATCTAGATCTATCTGGTAGTTTGGTTGCTATTATAACATCAAAATCAATTCCAAGAAAATAGGATACAACTTGTCTGGTGTGATGTAATTATACGGTAGGCAACTGAGAAACTGGTTAATAGCATCTATTTTCAACAAGTCTTGCATAATCGGGTCAGGAACTGACAGATTGTCTGACAATTCATTGTGACACCATGGTTCCAATAAACATCGAGTTATTATGTTGATTCTCCAATAATTAGTTGTACCTTTTGAGTTTCTATTTTGTACAACATGTAGACATTCTAGTAATTATATCAGATGTCTTCAGAGGTAATTCCACAGCTGTATCAGAAATCAAATTAATCGTGTAACTTTCAGACGAGGGATTCCTCATCCCATTTCTAGAGTCCTATAAGCTCTTACCGTTATCCTCAGAATCGAAGAGACTGCTGTCATCAGAGCTGATGCTGAGGAGCTCCGCGTTGCCAGGGACGCTACTGTTGTATAATTTGACCCTTGTGGACCAAGCGATATTATCCCCCTTGACAGCATTCTTCAGTCTCCGCCTAGCATTGGCAAACCAGTTGGAGACCTGGGTGTTCGTCATTTGAGATTCACGGGCAAGGATTTCTTTTTCCAGCTTAGAAGGGTAGGGGTTGTCCCGATTTTTGCAGAGCCACTGTTTTAAGGGCCTGGTCATGTTTTGCATGGTCTGTCTTTTTTGTCGGAGTTTTAGTTGGAGAGGACGCCTGTCAAAGAGGAAAACCCGTTAACATTTTACATACTTTATACATTAAATATCCTGATGAGAATATCCTTCCTATGGGCACGTTCAAAAGAACTAGCCAAAAAAAAAAAGAAGATTTTTCTTATAACTCAAGTATATGATATACATTGTATCAACAGTATCATGTATTCATACTATCTAAAATGTTGATTCCTCCCATCCACACCATCTCCCCGAAAACTGGATAGAGAGGAAATGTGTTTAGAAAATATTTTTAAAAACAATTTAATCAGCATTGAGCAGTTGTAAATTTTAATCATATTATTGGCAATGTGCAAATATTTATTCATGATTCGGAAAGTTTTTGAGATAAAAATTATACGTAGATTCGAATTTATTCTTGATCTGCACGTAGATTCGAATTTATTCTTGATCTGCATGTCCAATATATTCATAACTATAAATATTTATCATGCTTGAAGTTTATAATTTTGTGATTGTGATTTTACTATTAATATTATTATTAAGCGAGTATTTTAATCATTATAAATGAGAAACTGGTTGATTTCTACGTTCAAGTGTCTCTAAAATATTTCGTATTTACTCAATTGTAATTAATTTGTTCGACAATCATTATAATCATTGTATATAATGCAGGAAAAGGGTTTTTAAGTTGAAAGAACTTGAAACCCATCCCTTTGTTTTATTATACAATATCATATGTTCAAAACAGCTTGGAGTTGCCTCTCCAAGTTTCAAATATACTAAATTTTGACAGTGCCTTACTCAAGGAATTTCTTTTAATCAGTAAAAGTTTAATGTGCATAATATATATTCGTTCCTGTCTATGTTTTAAAACAGTAAAGCAGGAACAGTAAAACGGGAACACATCGTAGAAACTGTCGAGTGGGAAAAATGTAGGGAAAAACACAAAAATGTATCCTAGCACGTTTGATTCGCCGGCAAAGATGAAAACAGAAAAAATAGCACACAAATGCTGAACTTCGCCTCAACCCGACAACACATTAGAACTGCATGACCGGCATTTTCCGGAGAAATGCAATTGTAAATTAAATAAAGAACTTTGAACTTCCTATTGCTATCAGAATTGACCATGGCTGGCATGTTAATTAGTTTACTCTCCGATCTGATCGATCAACCACTCGCCATTCTACAAATCCGTGTTCATTTAGAACAGTTTCCAAACACGGCCTTCAGTATGACATATGCTGATTCCGGGGCTCCACTATTCATAATCAAATATCTTGTTTCACGTACACACACAAGATATCGAATATTTCAGAGGCCATTTGGGCATTTAATCTATCAGTCCATTGTCCTTGCGTAATGAAGTAATTCACGGGTGCAAAAAGTGCTTTTGACAAATGTAGATATTGCGCATTTTGCTTTAGCTCATTACAAAATATCTTTTTTAAGTTCTTACAAAATTTACATGTCTAAAAAAAGTTTTGCTTCCTTAAATTAGTGTGAGGGAGATTTAGTTCCCAGAGGTCGATGATCATCCCGTATTTTGATCCCTCCAAATCAAGAGCCCACTTATCACCTGTCCCAGTGGCCTTGAACTTAACGATCCATTGAAATCTCCGTGCCTGTAGAAATTATATTTACTTAGAGAAAATTATTGCTCCACAAAAAAGATCAGAGCGGGGTGAAGGCTGCGCTGTATCAACAAAGACTCGAGTGTTACGAGATTTGCCAGCTTCGCGTGAACTGGAATCGAGAGAATAGACTTGGAAGCGTTTTTTTTTTATTAATGGCAAACAAAAGCTAAAGACTTTCTGTTGTGTGTGACTCATCGTTATTACAAAAGTGGGTGTCATCTGCACTTCTCATCTGAGCTTAATGATAGACCTAACCTATTATAACCACTTTTCTGAGAGACCTACAAATGGCGACATTTTTTAAAGCTTCAGTTAAACTGCATCCAAGCAATTTTACAAACAGAATCTGTATTTGTTCTAGATTACTGCATATTATTATCTACTTGTTTCACAAGAGCACACTTGTGAAGGCTAATTTGATCTAACAAATATATAAAACCTTCGCTCTCTTGACACGAAAGGTTTGTTGGGGCTTTAAAGACAGATAACAATCTTTTGTTAGCAGGGCGTAAGCAGCCACTGTCAAGGTCAAAAGGTTCCAACAACAATTGTTAAAGATTAGGATGACGTTTGTAGTCTAATCTCTGTTATTAATTTTTTTAAACTAAAATCTATAAATTGAAGCTAATGTAATTTCTTTGGAAGCTATAATACCTGTTTTACGGTTTTGAAAAAAAGTGTTTGAGATTTCAGTTGGTTTTGCTCGAACAAATTACATACATATACATGTAAGTTACATTTCTAAAGCGGGAAGGGGTCTTTGAAGAATGACTTGTATATGGGGAGCACCAGTTTCTGTCTTTTAATATAATTTCCTTCTCTAAGTCTACTGTCATTTAAAAATGGTTGATTTCTTCAGTGAACTGAAAAAAAAAACATAAATTGTTTCCGGGAAATAAACGTTTGGATTGTATCCAAATTCGAGAAATGCAATTGTAAATTAAATAAAGAACTTTGAACTTCCTATTGCTATCAGAATTGACCATGGCTGGCATGTTAATTAGTTTACTCTCCGATCTGATCGATCAACCACTCGCCATTCTACAAATCCGTGTTCATTTAGAACAGTTTCCAAAACAAAAAAAGAAAATAAGAAAATTAAACTCTATAATGAGATATTATCAATATTGCCCATACCTTAGATGTAAAAAATTAAACAAAATATTACCCAATATTTGTCATCATTCGTTTAAATAATGTCGAAGATCTAGTACAGTACACTTAAATCTAAAAATCAAAACCGAAGTTGCAATTGGAAAATAAAATAAAAGGAGCTGCACTGAAGAAATGAACTACATTTAAATTCGATGTAGGACAAGTAAACCGGTATATCATAAAAGTTTGCATAAATATTTTAGGGACACGCCTCCGAGATACACCAGGACAATCGTAATTTGTCTTCGATTTATTCTAGTGCAGCCTCTTAGGGGACTATTTAATAATTAAATCAATTACATACTGCACACCTCAGCATAAAACCCCAGACCGACAGTCATGTGAAGCAAATCGACATGCTGGGTATAAAAGAACGGGTAGAAAAAAAAATCTGCCTTCAGCTCTGTAATCAACCAACCAACTTAATAAAAAATACTTCAAAACTCCGAGCCTGACCGCAGTTGGTATATTCTTTCCCTTTCCTCGAGATCACCCTTCGAAATTTTTTTTAAACATTGCACAAGACACCAAAATAAAAACGCATTATCTGAAAGTGACGTGTCGTCTATATTTGGTCAGTTTTTTTTTTTTTAACGGAGCAAGTCTTTCCATAGTTCTAGAACATCAAACTATCAAAAGCACACAGAAACCCTGTTAAGTATTTCAGATAAAATCTTCCCTTTATGCGTATTGGTCGAATGAATCGTATTGGTCGATTGAATCGACCTTTGAACATAACACACTAAGTACACAAGTGTCCAGGCAGTGTGAATGGCCTTAGGTTGTAGGACCCCGGTTAGTCTTTACTCAGATTGCGTAAAGAGGCAATGGACAGAATATACGGTTATTAACCTCTTTACTCTGCGGTCATGTAAACTGCATGTCACGGGAGATACAGGTGTTACATAGAGTGATGTACGCGTCTTTGAATAAGCGGGGCTTGTCTGGACAAAAAAAAACACGAGTTTATTTATTTAACTTTTTGAAGCAGTTTTCACTGTTTTTATTTTCAAATATATAAACAAAAAAAAAAAAAAAAAAAAAACGCGGCTATTGGTATATAACCCTGTGATATGATGAATCTTGGTCTGTGTTTTACAAACTAGCCCTACATCATTCTTGCTCAATATTTCTCTGTATTGACATATCATAAGATGTATGGGGAAAAAAGAAGTTAGTCATGCCGGCTTCCAGGTTCGGACATTTAACATCGCATCCTATCCATTTTCCACGGGCAAATTTAAGCATGTTCGCAGTATGCTCATTTGCCAACAGAGATCTACCAAAGGGTTAACGTAATCTAACCACCTTGCTTCGTGAACTGGAATTCGCCCGTATCTAATCTCTTGAAATGTGTGTAGCCTTGAATTGCTGACGTGTTCAAGGTCGTTTGCTGTCCGCTCTTGTCGATATCATCGTTAGTGTACATCTCTTTTCCATGCAATCTAAAGTCATGTTTTATTTATTTGTAACCTTTTAGCAAGTGCATATATACTGATTGGTAAACTTGGATCGTGTAGCCGGTTTATCACTTTATTCCATCAAATAGTCGTTGATATTTTGTTCATTATACAACACATACATTAATATGTAGTACTAGATGAGTATGTATCGAGCGGGCTCGGACCTACGGGCATTCCTTACGCAGATTGAGTTTTTCTCCCGTTTTAAACAGCTGTACATTAAATAAATAATGTACCCCAAGATCATTGTCATTGAAACAATCGACAAAGGACAGGAAGCAACAAAGATTGGGTATGGTAGGAGCAAAAAATATTTAACTTTGATCCACAAATTAGATTAAGTTCGTTTCATAAGGTCACTATTAATAAAAATTTTCGCCGAAAACATGAGAACAGGGTAAAGGATTAAACTAGTGAACAATGACTGACATAAAACCTTCATGTCAATAAGTCAATGGGGATATATGGAATGTAGATATGTGTGTTTGTCATGTATGTCTTAACTCCTCACAAGTGTACATATATTACTTTACAACCATTTTATTAGTTGTATACATCTGGTACGTGTCGTATCAAGGTTTTATTTGTGATCAAAATACACATTATGCATGCAAAACAAATTCATTGTTCAGTGACTTGTATTTTTCCAGATATGTACGATTTATCAGTTAACTGTAAGGAAAACAAACACATTTAATTTAATTAAGGATACATATATATCAGCTGTATATGGAATTAGTGACCTAGTTACATAAGATATTGAAATAAATATGATTGAGGGGGGCCTACCTGGACGAACGCTCTCTGAGAATCCGCTTTGCCGCTCTATCCTCGGTACCCGTATCAGAACCCGTGTTAGTTGTATCCATATTGTAAAAAAGAACGAATTTACATAAAAATTATAGGTTAACAAAAAACAAACACATTTATAAGTCACTGATTTCCATTTACACTGATATATCCTACGCGGGGACGGAGAACAGTAGATCCCCGACACGCGTGTGATTCTGACAAAAGTTCGGATGTTTACATGTTCACGTCTTTTACATCAAATATTCAGCGGTTTACTATATGTATGTTTATATCAATCTGCTTAGTTTGCATTCGGTGCATGTGTTCCGTCAGTGATATGATAATTAGATGCGAAACAAGTTAACCAATGAAACAAGCCCTTCTACGGCTGTTCGGTGGGGAACAAAGAAAAAAATGCGCATAGCGATCAGCGGCTTTGTAAGAATCATTTTAATTGGTTCAACATGCTTGAACGACTCTATTGAATACACACAATTCTATAAGCCATTCTAAATTAAGAGCAAAATTGCCTTGACATTGAATTTTTGCCGTGGACTATTTCAGATGATGTGTACACATACTGCAACTATATACCTGTGTTTAAATAAATATAAAAGAGAGATCGAATTTTAATCAATTGAATCTTTTAGACTAGATTTTAATTCAGCGAAGAGCGTTACTGTGTATATGAAAAAATATACAAGTTTGAAAATCCACTTTTACATGCGAGAACTAAAACATGTGACATTATATATAACGATTTTTTTTTTAAATTACGGGATTTAATACCTTCGATCTTTCAAATTTAAACCTCGTAATTTAAATCCTTATCCCATTTATTTATGTATCCGGAAACACACATACCATATATATATACACCTATAAAAATCGATATCAAAGACATTGCCCCAATAAATTAAATAGAATGAATGTTTTTTACTATTTTGTTTTTGAATGGAACAATAAAACACAACTGTATCATACATGTATTCTAAGTTAACTTCAAGCTCCTTTGATGTGAAAATAATTGTATTTGATATTTTATCTGGACCATCTTATTCACCACAATTATATACCAGGAAGTCACGAGGACCAATAGGAAATCAATAAAACACTGAAAGTCAGCAGGGTCCAATAAGAAATTAACTCAAATAGAGTCTCATTTCATCCCTACCTCTGAGTCTCTCTCTCACATGTTTCTTAATTTCAATTTTATTTAGGTTCAAATTTCATAATTTTCTAACGACTATCGCTGCTCCTTAGCCCTGTAGAGATTTTTTGAATTATCATCATGTTATTTCCTGTACTTGTATATACAACTCAAAGTAGTCATTTTTTTTAAGGTAGAGGATTATTCAGCATATTTTTTTAAAATTTGAAAATATTATGTATATGCCTGGTTTAAATTAAGGAATTGTTTATTGAAATAAAGTTTTGACACCCCTCCCTAAAATTATAATGCGTCATTGTTTTGTGATAAAAACAATCGGGCATTAGGAGAGATGCGGTGTATATTTGCAGCCCCATGCAGATACTGTTCTTTTTGAAAGGCAACACGTTCTTGAAGAAATACTGTAAGATATATGCATTAATTCATGTATATCCAATTAATGCATTGTCCTTTACTGAATTTTGAATAAAGAGGGTCGTCATGCATGCACAACTTTACCAAAATCTATAAATTACGTAAAGGACAGTATGTTACGAGTGAATTATATCTGACGTACATTTGTATGGTACCGCAAAATCGAAAGGAAAAGACTAGACTCAGCTAAATTCCGAATTTATTTCAAGAACAGGGATTATGTTAATGTGTTTAACGAATTAAAATTGAGCTAATATAAAGTTTAATCTTATCAAGCTAATCAACCGTGATTTAGTATGATTCATAAAGCCGCGAAGAGAAAAAAAGATTTAATAATAAGTGACACGCTTTTCTACTTCAACTAGAGAACACTTTGACACGTCCTAGCTACAAGACACATATAAAATAGTAAATAAGATTAAATATTTCACGTGTATATAGTGTTTCGATTCTAGGCTCTTTGTCATATAGCTAAAATTTAAATCACAGTTTATGTTGCTTTGTACATGCAATCGCAATTCAGAGAACTGATGAGTTGTGACATAGAGTAAACATAAAGAAAGGAGGGGCGGACGGGGGTCACCCTACAATATTTTTCCAAGTTTCCCATTGTGGCACAGCCACGTTTAAATTTAACACAAATAAAGCTCTGGGAATGCAATTTTTAGAAACTGACACGACGTTTTAAGTTAAGACACTGCTAACATGTAGGCAAACATCTTGACCACATACAACGAGGCTAGAGGGCCATATTGCTCACCCGATTTAACCTCTCTCCCCCACCCTGTTCTCTAGATTTGTCAAACGATTCCTCTTTACTCCAATAAATTATTCTTCCTGGTTATACCATATTTTGGACAAATCCTAGCCCCAATGGTTATGAATTAATAACCAGACTCCTCACCACACCCTCGTTACTGCACACGTACCTAACAGTGATACTTCCATTACTGCTTAAAATAAAAATTGTACTGTAAAGAAAACTCATTACTTTTTAATATAATACATGCATAATTTTGTTAAAACATCAATGGCTAGCTGCAATGGAAACTAAATTTTCATTTTTCTTAATATTCGAGTATGTTCGTAATAAGTTTTTAAAATGCCAAATTTTTAACTTTTATTTTATGCTATACATGTAGCAAAGCGTACGAAATCTAAGCAGAATTGAATATTATATAAATATTGCATGTAGTTGAGTGTAACTGAAAATTTTCACCCCAAGAAAACCATTGTCAACCGAGGCGCAGCCTCGGTTGACAATGGTTTTCGAGGGGGGAAAATTTTCAATGTAACACTCAACTACATGTATATTTATTATATTATACTGAATGTTTTATACAAATACATATTACAGTGAACAGTGTGCGCATAAATTCCGCGCAGTCGCAATTTTTTGGAGTACCACCCGTCGTCAAGCAATGTTGACTGTTGCTACGCAGGAGGGCGTGGCTTCATTATTCAGCGGGTAGTAGTGTTTTTAGCTCTACTGGTCAGAGACCAGAAGAGTTTATGCGATAGTAATGCGTCCGTCGTCCGTCCGTCTGTCTGTCTGTCTGTAAACATTTTTCAAAATGCTACTCCTCCCACAGTTTTGCTCTGATTTCAATATAACTTGGCACACAAGTAGATTACACTAAGATACATAATTCTCGGTTTTTGATTTCGATAAACGGTGTTGCCGTGGTAACTAAAAATAGAAATTTCTGTGAAATTTCTTTTAAAATGCTACTCCTCCTACAGTTTTGGTCTGATTTCAATATAACGTGGCAAACAAGTAGATTACACTAAGATACATAATTCTGTGTATCGGTTTTTGATTTGGGTGTTGCTAAAACGCGGAACGGAAAGCGGAACGGAACGGAATATATTGTTATGTATTAAATCACTTAAAATACACAAACTTTATCATAAACGATATATCTTGTACACATTCAATCCCCCACTATTAAATACAAGTAAATTTTGTGATGCTCGGTCTTTTACTTACGAAAATCGCTAATATAGCAATCGCCTAGAATCGAATTTGAAAAAAGGGGGGGGGGTAACGTACTTGAAAAGTATTGACAAGCAAAAAGACAATTGTTTGATTCGGGAGGGGGTATCTTCTTCTTCTTCTTCCGATACAAGTTTACTCTAACTAGAGCGTTAAACTTGGAATGTCACACGCGACGGACAAGGCTAAAAACCCGATCAGGGCACTATATACAATAAAAAGATAAAAACTGGCAAACTTAGTAGGTGTTGATTGGCGGCAGCTGGCTCCTCGTGTATGAGTCCAGCTGTGTCCGGAAGGACTCTAACGATGGTGCTGAGGCAACTACTGATGGTAAGTTGTTCCAGTCTAGAATTGTCCTCGGGAAAAAGGAATATCGATGTGCATCGATCCGGGTGTGTGGTAGACGGTACGTGTAGCTGCCTCTGGTCCTTCCATCACTGGGTGTCAGGTATATTTCTGCAGGAATAGCCACCAAAGCATGCTCGATCTTGTATAACAAAACGAGTCTTATCTTCATTCTTCTTGTTTGTAATGGTTCCCAGTGTAGATCTTGTAACATCTGGGTAACACTACCAGGGTGGTTATCATGGTAGTTTTTGGTGGCAAAACGTGCTGCTCGTCTTTGCACTTTCTCCAGCTGATGGACTTGCTTGGAGTTCCAGGGATCCCATGCTGCACAGGCATATTCTAGAATCGGTCGTACTAATCCCTGGTATGCTGCGGATCTTGCAGATGTCCGACATCCCCTCATATTCCTCCTGATGAAGCCCAGTGTCTTGTTGGCTTTTGATGTGATGTTACTGATGTGGTTGTCCCATCGTAGGTCTTTACTAATGGTGACTCCAAGGTATTTGCTGGAATCAACCACATCTAGGAGGTGCCCATGTATGGAATAAGTAGCGGTGATGGGTTTCCGCTTTCTGGTGACTTGAATAACTACGCATTTTTCTGGGTGGAATGCCATCTGCCAGTCCTCCTCCCATCTGGTCAGAGAGTTGAGATCCTTTTGCAAGGTGACTGCATCGTCCTTATTTGTGATAGGTCTGTATAGGAGACAGTCATCTGCAAAAAGGCGAGTATCTGACAGTGTCCTTTCAGGTAGGTCGTTAATGTAGAGGAGGAACAGTAGGGGTCCTAGGACTGTCCCTTGTGGCACTCCTGACACCACTGGTGCAGTTGAGGAAGTATGGCCCTCTAGAAGTACTTGCTGTGTCCTATCTGTTAGGAAGTCTCTAATCCATTGGAGAGTGGTGCCTCGTACCCCGTAGTAGTTTAGCTTATGAGCCAGCCGCTGGTGGGGGACCTTATCGAAGGCTTTAGAAAAGTCAAGCAGGATGATGTCTACTTGGCCTTTTTCTCCAAGATTTTGGGCTAGACTGTTTATGGTAGACACCAACTGAGTTTCACAGGAACGCTTAGAGCGGAATCCATGTTGACTGTTTGAGAGGATGGAATTCTCATCTAGATGGTCCATGACTTGGCTATGTATAATGTGTTCCAGCAGTTTACAAGGGATAGATGTTAAAGATACAGGTCGATAGTTCGAAGCTAAATGTTTGTCCCCTTTCTTGAAAATTGGAACAATACTTGCCCGTCGCCAGTCGTCTGGAATCCTTCCTGTGTCTACAGAAGATTGGAAAATGGATGTTAATATTGGTGCAAGTTGATCAGCGTGGTCATGCAGTAGCTTAGCTGGTATCTCGTCAGGGCCAGTGGCTTTGTTGACTTTGATGTTTTTAAGAAGCTTGTAGACTCCATTTTGTGACACTCTTATACGATGCATGTCCGGGTAGGGGCTAGGACCTTTGTCTGGCATGCTGCTGGTGTTCTCATTGGTGTACACAGAGTGGAATTAGTTGTTGAGTATCTCGGCTTTAGATTCCTTGTCGCTGTATAACAAACCATCAGCCTTTCTGAGGGGTGCAGTACCTTGCGAGTCCTGTCTTTTACCCTTGAGGTAAGACCAGAATCTTTTTGGATTGCTGTGGAGGTCGCTGCAGAAGATCTCATCAATATAGCTGTCATGAGCCCTTCTAAATTCCCTCTGAGCTATTGCCTTCAAGTGCCGATACCGAGTCCAGTCCTCTGGGTTTTGGGTGGATCTGGCCTTTTGGTAAGCCTTATGTTAACCTCGGATCAGGCGCTTGACTGAAGAGTTGATCCATGGCTGGGAATGCTTATTCCTACTCAGTTTGGTTGGTACATGCTTCTGTATCATGTCTGTGACATGGTTCTTAAACTGGGTCCATGAAGCATTGATGTCATTGTTTATCACTAATTCGGTTGCCAGGTTCTTCAGGCTTTCCTGGATTGCTTGTGTGTCGGCTCTCTTCCGTAGGAAAATTTTCCTCTGCCCTGGTTTGGCTAAGGTAGGTGTAATAAGTGTGTCCAACATAACAATGTCATGGTCACTTTTGCCCAATGCTGGCAGAGGTTTGCACTTCTCAACCAAGGCAGAGTGGGAGACAAAGAAGAGGTCAAGTGTTTTGTCATCTCTTGTTGGAAAATCTACAATCTGATCCAAGGCTAGGTCAGCCTGCATGTTGCAGTACTGGTCAGTTACTCTTGTTGGGACTGTAATTTGGGATCTTGTTGGGACCAGTAATTTGACGAGATGGCCACTTTATATCCGGAAGATTGAAGTCTCCTCCAAGTATGAAGTAAGAACTCTTGTTTTTATTCCGAATTTCAGTGATATCGTTGATTAGTGAGAATGTATAATCGTCGTCAACCCTGTTTGGTGGTCTGTATACGGCACTGATGATTGCTGATTTGCTGTTAAGGAGGTCAACCTTGATGCTGATCATCTCAGCTTCTTTCCCACAGTGGACTGCAGAACTGGTAAGATTCTGTCTGACAGCTATCAACACACCACCATGCGGATCCGAAGGCCTATCCCGTCTGTATACTTGGTGCTCACTTGGGATAAACTCGGAGGAGGCCATGTCAGCTGTTAACAAAGTCTCTGTTCCAAGAATAATATCTGGATTTGCTGAGTCTATCAATGTCTCTAAGTCTGCAACTTTGTTTTTAACACTCTGAAAGTTTATATTAACAATGCGCAATTTGTTTGATTTTACATTCACTTTGTTTGAGTTTTTGTGATGTTTAGGGGATGATGTTGCCATGGGGCTACCAATAGATGAATACACAGAATTATCACCTGTATGACTGACTGATGATCTATCAGAAGTATTAACCAGAACTGAAAAGGAGTTGGACACTGACATGATGGATTCATAAAGAATGGTTGAGTGATTGGGTACATCACAGGTGGTACAAGTCCAGCTGATAGAGGTGTTTGCAAGGGTTTCATATCTCTATACATGGGCACCTCCTAGATGTGGTTGATTCCAGTAAATACCTTGGAGTTACCATTAGTAAAAACCTACGATGGGACAACCACATCAATAAAATCACAGCCAAAGCCAACAAGACACTGGGCTTCATCAGGAGGAATATGAGGGGATGTCGAATATCTGCAAGATCCGCAGCATACCAGGGATTAGTACGACTGATTCTAGAATATGCCTGTGCAGCATGGGATCCCTGGAGCTCCAAGCAAGTCCAACAGCTGGAGAAAGTGCAGAGACAAGCAGCACGATTTGCCACCAAAAACTACCATGATAACCATCCTGGGAGTGTTACCCAGATGCTACAAGATCTACACTGGGAACCATTACAAACAAGAAGAATGAAGATAAGACTCATTTTGTTATACAAGATTGAGCATGCTTTGGTGGCTATTCCTTCAGATATGTACCTGACACCCAGTGATAGAAGGACTAGAGGCAGCTACACGCACCGTCTACCACACACCCGGATTGATGTACATCGACATTCCTTTTTTCCGAGGACAATCCTAGACTGGAACAAGTTACCATCTGTAGTTGCCTCAGCACCAACGTTAGAGTCCTTCCCGACACAGCTGGACTCATACACGAGGTGCCAGCTGCCCACCAACACCAACTAAGTGTGCCAGTTTTTAACTTTTATTGTACATAGTGCCCTGATCAGGTTTTTAGCCTTGTTCGTCGCGCGTGACAGTCCGAGTACAACGCTCTAGCAAGAGTATACTCGTATGGAAGAAGAACTAGACAATGAATGTTAGCTAAAATATCTGTACCTCCTATACTTATGCTATATAAATCCTTAGAACACTATGCGAGAATAGTAAGGTATGGGTTATATAGAGACAAACTGACAGGAAGCATAATAATATTAGTTATGTAGACACTTAGAGGGGTGATACGAAAATATGTGGGGTCCTTGAAAAAATCTATATTGGCCGAGCCCAATATGTATTTCTTAAAAGACCCCACATATTTCCGTATTACCCCTCTAAGTGTCTACAAAACGAATTTATCCTGCCGATGGTTCTCTAAAAGACTAAATTCTTTTATTTCCCTGAACTTAATAGATCAGCAAAGGAAGGTTACTTATCTCTCAACTCCAGACCTTAACATTAGACACAATGTGGTTATGGAAACACTCTGTTAATTTGTTTGAAATCCTCTCACACCTACCTCACAAAGTGGATGGTCAATCTCTGACTGACCTGACATGACATCAAACAGCGCACTGGAAACCTGAAAGGAATTGTCATTTAATTAGCTCAGATGTGGAAAGTACTGTAAATCACTAAATTTTCGCGACACCTTATCTTCGCGAGATAGTCATTGACTCTTGATTAGCGAGACAAAATTTTCGCCTATTGTGGTTATTGTTCTATATAATCTTAAGGGATACTATTATATGCGAGAATATAATTTTCGCGACAACACTGTCTCGCGAAATTACGCGAAAATAAAGTTCTCACGAATAAAAAGTGATTTACAGTATATCAATTTATTTCCAATCTCTTTGATAAAAGATAAAATTACAAAATGTAAATGTAACTTTATTTCTACATAAATGTACTGGTTCATCGATAGGCACTGTTAAAAAATAATCGTGTGTTGAGGGAAAAAATAGACAGAAGTGGGGTTTAGAGCACTTGGATTGGTAGAATCAAGAGCATGTAAATATAAGGAATAACTGTCAGATTTTTTTGTTTCATGACGATGATCAATCGATTGGCTTGAGTGATAATTTTATGCAAAAATGCCTTTGGGTATTATGCAAATTATCACGCAAGTCACTTGATTGATCATGAAACGGCAAAGTAAAAGATGTCCTACCTTTTTTGGTACGTAGTTATAACCCTTGTATACTTTTCACCCTAAAATCAGAGTGTTGCGTTTTCATTGACGGGGAGTATAGTTTGATTCTTGGGTCGCACAAAACGCATGTTGCCCTTGAACCCAGTCAACACTAGTGTATATTCTTTTCTTTCTTTTTCTTCGTCTTAAATAGGATTTAGATTATTTGATTGCAAACCTATTAACCTTGACCTTAAACTTGTTTTTAAATCCTCCTATCTCATACGACACGGTAAATTATACTGTGTTATTTTTTTATTTTCATGTATAATTCATATGGATTCATTAAGTAATATTATATTTAACACAGGAATGGCAACAAAATATTATCTCAAGTTATCAAATTGTAAAGGCGTCGCCATTCGGTCTAATCATATTTAGCAATTCCTAACTAAGTTAATAAATATTATCTCATTAAAATTTGCAGTCTGACGGAAAATAAAACCACTAGTTAGTGTTTACCTTGCAAAGATCGATGTGGATATCGGTTATGACGTCAAGAGTTGACACTAGACATGGAAAATCTATGTGATACAAAGATCATGCTCGTCTTGTTGCTTAGTTTAAGTTTGTCTGTCTGTGCGTGCGTCTAATTTTTAGCACTGATTCAAGGTTTTATTTTCAAAGCACTCCCTTCCCCGACCACCAATTTTAAGGGGGGTTGTTAGAGCAGAGTCCCAAATTAAGTTCAAAATTCTCCTCATGAACAATAGAGCCTTGGTAAATTCGCAAGCAAGCTTCCTTAGGTAGGAATTAAAGTTTGTTAAAATCATGGCCACAAGGGAAAAGGGTTGGACCACAAATTGGTCTTTTTTCTAGTAATAAAAAGAGGAAACTAGCTTAGGAAGAGCAGGTCTCGGGTGAGCGTTGTGGCCCACAGATCTCTTGCCATTTCAGACAATTTTTTTAAACATTTTTCTTTAACCTATAAAATTGCTGTATAAATTCTTTTCAATAAGTTCAAACATTGGGGTCAATCGAACCTTTAAGATATTTAATTTCATAATGCTACATGTATACATTCAATCTTCTTATTCCCACAAAGGAGAAATTTCACACTTAGTAAACTTCTTAACAAAGAAATGACCTTGTAACGTTAATGGTATTTACATACATACCTAATTACGAGATATTGATTAAATAACATTACGTAATTATTGACATAATTTTTTTTTTTAATTCAAAATTTCTCAAAAAGGATTTGAACAAAATGTGCCATTATTGTGAACGTGTGTCTATTCCTTCCCTGAAACTCTCCTATAGTTCTGATTTTTTTTGCTTTGTAAGTTCAACTAATCTGACTTTTCGTTTGAGACTTCCAGTGGACCATATTTCAACCAAATTTTCCACAAAACATCCATAAAAAAGGAATTCAAGTTTGTTCAAATGAAGGGTCATACCTCTTCCAACGATTAACATAAATAGACGAAAATGAGGCGTATTATTTAAACACCCTCTTAAGAACCACGGGCCAGAAAAAAATAATTCAAAATGTATACGAAAACTTTCTGACATATTCTAAATTCATGATTTTTATTCAAATTTACATGGACTCAATTGCTTGGTTTGGGTTTCCATGGATGTCTCGGTTTTGAATTGTAATATACAAATATAACAAAATACAATTTTCTTCTCAAAAACTACAATATTACGATTTCTCACATTAAAATGCTAATATCCTCATTTGTTTTATATCATGACCTCCGGGGTAAGGTGACCCAAATATGGGATAAAAATTTACTAGGGAATATATATAACTTTTTTATACATCTTTCAAAGAAAAGCAAGGCCCCTGTTGAGTCATTCTGTTATGCAAGGACCTTTATAAGTATCGCATAAATTATTTAAATTTGTTCAAATGTGCATGGTCCCATTTTAGTGTGAAGTCACTACAGGAGATCAAAGTTTTAAAATAAATCTAAAGGGAAGAAAAACAATTACTTCGCGGGAACTTTAACAGAAGGGGGCAATATAGAGAATCCCAGGTAGCTAAGATTCAATTTTGCATATCATGTATATCATGCCCCCTTTTGGTTAGAGTGGGGGTTTACTTACAATGTAGTGTACGTGTGCAGTAACGAGGGTGTGGTGAGGAGTCTGGTTATTAATTCATAACCAAAATGTAAAAAAGCTCATAAATTGTTTATAATTTCATACAAATTGTGATGTTGGGCAATATAAATAAAAAAAAAAAAAAATAAAAAAAATAAAAAAAAAACCCTTCGTTAGAATCGTTGAAATATAGAAGTATGTATACGAATGTAACGTGTGAAGTTTGATGATCTCTATCATGCAGAGTTGAACACATCTAGCAATATTTATTGACGGTCACTGACACAATGGACGAACGGACATTGTTTTTCACAGGCCTATTTTTCTTCGCAATCAGTCAAATAAGTGTTGCTAGATATTGTTTGATTGTGTAATTGTTTTATAGGGGTCTAAAAAGCGAGGAAAGATGGTTGACATTGTATAGATCAAGTTGAAATTTGTTTGTATAGAAATAATAATTTAAAACCAATTCTTCAATGAAGATATACAAAATCAATACAATGGTAGCCTTTATATATTATTGTAACATTAAAGATGCTCTGAGCATTTGACCATAGTTGATCAATATTAATTTTGAAGTTTATTTATCAAAACATGATATTTCTGTAATATCAGAGTACCATTCTGCAATTAACCACACCTGATTTTTTCTGGGAAGGTAACGTCGGTGGCTAAAGTCACGCGGCCTCTTTTTTTGTCGAGTCAGCAGATCTGGGAATCCCTGGATATGCTGATCGTTGCAATGGATTTTATTGAACTTAACAATCAGCTGGTTTGTCCACAGCAGCGATGACTCACCAGGATTCCATTTACAGAATCTGTTGCTCTATATACGGCCGTCTTCTACATTAGTTCCCGTGCGGTATCGATTGAGGGACACCTAACGCGCATTCTCCCTGACAGAAGCCGTGTTAATTATTGGACACGATAGGATATAGTAATCTGATTTGTGAAATGATCTAATATTTAATAAGCTGGCCATAAGATAAACGCAAAACCAGATAAATGTTTATCACTTTGAATATGTTAAAAATCTTTCTTTGACCATTCGCCAGAAGCCAAACTTCTGTAGTTTTTAAACTTGATTATAGAGAATGAGGGAAAAAAAGAAAGAAAGAAAAATCTTTCCTGGCGTCAATAACTTTTGATGAAAGTGTGTATTCAAACAACCATTAATTTAAAAAGATTCTTTCAAAAACGAAGTAATCAGGTAACTTAAATTGGGCTTGAATTGGATAATGTTTTAATTTATATAGATACATGTACTTAAATTTTTTGAAAATCATTTAGATAAATTGAATGCCTTATTTTTCCGTATTTAATAATATTCATGCATTTGGCTAGACCTGGAAAAGAATTATGCTGAAACACTGTAATGGAACCTTTAACAGTTTAAGAATATTCTTCTTTTTTTAGATACAATCCAGGTACTCTTTTGCATAGAACGGAAAGGAATGTATATATGCAGAAAAAGCTAGGTTGCAATTGGTGGGTTTGGGTGATGGGGTAGGGGTGTTAAAGAAACAGAGACCTAAACAAAGTTATCGAAATCAATTTACATATACTTCGTTGAAAGAGAACAAAGAAATTTCTTTTTATGAAATTGACCAAAGAAATATTCAAATCTCAGCCTTTTTTTTTAAAAAAAAAATATCAGTTAAGTTAAGAAAAACATTGCCAAAGCAGTTTATATTCGACAAAAAAAGATATGCTCTTTGTTGAATTTATTCAACAATTACATGTATAATTGTAAAGGAAAAAGGACCTGATTTATACTGCTGGAGAAGCGCCAAAAAATGCCTCCTGAAGCTGATTTTATCTCTTTACCCAAAGCCTTAGATCTTCTCTGGAGCCCTCCAACAAAGGACGATGTACAATAGAACAGCACACACTGCAATGTCCCACCTTTAAAATGAACTTTTCATCATCGTTTATTGTTTGGCAATAGACCTTCAAAAGTTTGCATTAAACTTAAAGGTTTATGTTATGTATAGGTGTTCTGAAATGTCACTAGGGACATCGAACTAAGTGTTCTTTGATGTTAAATTAAAAAGATGTTCATAAACTGTCTTTCCAGAATTTAAATACATAGAAAGCAACTCTATTTTGTATAAAATTTTAACAACCAGTGTGTATAAGAGATGTTTATTCGAGCTTGCGTAAATGTTTGCCCTAAACGTAATCTTATATAATAATTTTTTTTCACATTTTATTTCTCTTTTCTTTCCATGGTTCATCTGGATATCAAATATTTGCTCCCCCAGTCATAACCTTTTTACTACGGAAATGTTTCTTTAAGTTGACATTCTCACACTTTTTGTGTAATGTAATTACTGGTAGGTGAGCAAATAGGTTACATCAGTTGTGTACCCACCATCCGAATTTCCTCCAACACGGCATACTACTTTTGGATAACGAACTGCAAAAGTAATCATTACCCGATACCTGACTTTAAAGCTAATCACAATAGCATTACAATCATGCTTATTATCAGTGGTATAGAGACAAACCCAGGCCCAAGATCAGTTAAATATCCTTGTGGTATATGTAAAAAGGCTTGTCGCTGGGGACAGAAGGCAGTTGCATGTGACAACTGTGATCAGTGGTTCCACTCATCATGCATGGGAATGTCATCATCCAGATATGAAACCCTTGCAAACACCTCTATCAGCTGGACTTGTACCACCTGTGATGTACCCAATCACTCAACCATTCTTTATGAATCCATCATGTCAGTGTCCAACTCCTTTTCAGTACTGGTTAATACTTCTGATAGATCATCAGTCAGTCATGCAGGTGATAATTCTGTGTATTCATCTATTGGTAGCCCCATGGCCACATCATCCCCTAAACATCACAAAAACTCAAACAAAGTGAATGTAAAATCAAATAAATTGCGCATTGTTAATATAAACTTTCAGAGTGTTAAAAACAAAGTTGCAGACTTAGAGACATTGATAGACTCAGCAAATCCAGATATTATTCTTGGAACAGAGACTTGGTTAACAGCTGACATGGCCTCATCCGAGTTTATCCCAAGTGAGTACCAAGTATACAAACGGGATAGGCATTCAAATCCGCATGGTGGTGTGTTGATAGCTGTCAGACAGAATCTCACCAGTTCTGCAGTCCACTGTGGGAAAGAAGCTGAGATAATCAGCATCAAGGTTGGCCTCCTTAACAGCAAATCAGAAACCATCAGTGCCGTATACAGGCCACCAAACAGGGTTGACGACGATTATACATTCTCCTTTACTTTTGCCTTGTTGCGTCTTTCAATATGAATCGTAGTTTGACCTACATTTAAGGAGAATATAAGGCTATATATGAATTATTAATATGTCCTCCTTCGAAGATGGGGAGCATATTGCTTTTCTGCTGTCTTTCAGTCGGTCTGTCTGTCGGTTCCACCGTCAATTTCCGTTCATTTTCTTCACAGAGGTTGCACAAATTGAAATGAAATTTAATATAAAGATTAATCATAAGAAGTATCTAGTTCAGGTTTTGTTTTGAGTACGATCGGGCCATTTTGGACAGAGTTATGTCCTTTGGACTTAGAAAAATTCCTATTATTTGGGTACTTTAAACAAAGTATTTTCATGCTTACCGGTATCTAGCTTTGGATTTTACCACTTTGAGCATGTAATCCAAGGTATTCAGCATATTATGTAAGTCGTTTCCAAATTAATAAGCTGCAGAACTGTAGCATTATGGTTTTATAAGTCTTGGACAAATTAGACTACTATATAAAACCATAAAGACTAATACATGTACATGTATATAAAACCATAAAGCTACAGTTCTGCAGCTACAAATTTGATTCTAATTTTTTTATAATTATTTTTTTTAGCTGTGCCGTACTTATCGACCTTGTCAGATGATGAAATTTCTCTGATATTAACATCATCTCATTTTCGATTTAAAATAATTTTCATAGGAAGCGGTTTCTTCTATATATAAATATGCTCTTAAGGAGAGGATGTTATCTAGAGCCACATCGCTTTGACACGAGGGCCTCTTCATTATATATATAAACATGTAACATTTACAACGAGAGGTGACTGAATTAATCGCGCATTTGTCGCTCAATCAGGCTCCAGTGGGAAACGAACGGATAAGTTATTTCCTTGTGTGGAAGGATTCGTACCATTCTCCTCTATAAGTCCTTTTTATATACGTACTTGAGGGCGACCGTGAAAAGGATATTTTTGCTGAATTTTCTGTTTTTTATTGACTTTTTTATGATGTGACGAAGTGACATTAATTTTCGTTTGAGAGTTTTTAAGAATTTACTTTTTCCACATCAACACAACAAAAACATCAACATAATAAATATATGTATTTGTAATTTAAAGACACATTTTGTAGTGTGGAAGTGTACCTGAAGACCTCCAATAATCATTTCAAAAGTTAGCAGCAGTAGAATAAAGGGCTTCTCAGTCATCTCCAAAACTTGAGTTCGTGTTACTTGTCAGCAGTTATTTTACCTTATTTTTAATTATCGTTTTTTTTTGTTCCCTAATTAGAGGTTATAAACAAAACAATAAAAAAATTAAGTGGTTCTAACTACTAGTAATGTCATACAAATCATTGACATAATGGCGCCAAAAACCTCGAGGAAACATTTCAAGATGTCTACGGGCCCCGACCCTCACCTGCCTTTCAAGAGTATACAGCCCCGCCTGGAAATGGAATTCTGTCATATGAACGAAAATTTTATAGTTTGGCAAGGACACAATCGGTATTTTTTATGTGGCTCGCATTGTTTCCTTTAAAAATTCAGGAATTATAAAATTTTAATCTATAACCAACTTAACTCCGCGATCTGAGACCTGGTCCCTGGGCCATAGGGACTTGGATTGCTGCTCATTATAGAATCTGGCAAACGCTTAACCGACCAGATGTCCTTGAATAAATAGATGTTCAAAGATGATATATATTATTTTCAATATCTGACCTACATCAATCAGCAGTACTTGAGATACGAATTATATATCTAGGCCAGAAGGCATGAATTTTACTGTGTTGGTAGAG
The DNA here is from genome assembly GCA_003671525.1 of Saccostrea glomerata. Lineage (NCBI taxonomy): Eukaryota > Metazoa > Mollusca > Bivalvia > Ostreida > Ostreidae > Saccostrea > Saccostrea glomerata. The sequence continues at coordinate 408,386 of PRKT01000160.1, read as the reverse complement.
GACAAATGTTAATTACAATCAAGAAGTTTGTTTTCTAGATGTCCATGAGTAAAGATTTACAGAGGATTATAACATACCAGCATTTTCAAAAAAAAAAATGTGGCCAACTTTGCACACTTGAGGCATAAGGCCTCAGCCATGCAGGGGACATTAAATTTACAATAAAAAAAGGGTTTGATTTACCGCTGAATTTCATGTTATCCTACAATATACGATAAATACATTCTTTGAATTGTTCAATCCTTTCCGAGGTAAAGCTGAAAATGATAAAAAGGACGACACAAGGCGACGGACAAATTAGTTGAGGCATCGTGACTTGGTGTCTGAAGTGATCAAAAAGACAAGACAAGTCTCCCTCTTTCTCTTTTGATTTTTTTTTTTTGAAAATGCACTTTTGGGATTTAATTAAAACACCAATTGCTGAATTTCGTTTCGTACAAAATCTTTAGAAGATAACCGCATAATTTATACGATTCTTTTTGTAGATGAGACAAGGACAAAGAGAATAAAATGAAATATTCATGCTGAATTGTTGAAATGAGATGCTTTTGAAGATCATTGTAAATTCATTCAACTGTGGCCATAAATGTATCAGGACCAAGATGCTTATCGCTAAGGTTGGTTCAAGTGCAGCAGGGTTAATGATTGTTGAAGTGGTCTAGGACGATGACTTACTACATGGACGTTGCGATGTCAGGATTCCTTTGTTTGATAGCTAAGGAGGATAAAATCGATAACTTTTATAATTTTCACATCAGATGATATTTTAGAATCACGTTGACGTGCTTCGCCTTCTCGTGATCTGAAGAATTACACAGAATAAGAAATTCAAACATAAATCTAACTTTTAGGTTTTTGTTACACGTTAGTTGGTGTTCTTTTTTTGTTGTTGGTGTGTATTGCTCGACAGGAAGATTAAATGCATTGCACAAGGATTTTGTCATTAAAAGAAAAATCAATTACTAATGAAAAGCCAAATTTTTAAGTTGGCTCTCAGCACCGACTCCTTGATTGTTATTTGACACTTTTAGCAAAGTCACTGGGTAAAGTATCATTCAAAACACGATTAAGTTAAGTGTTTAATTGTTTTGATGGATGCTGAGAAACGTTTTAAACGTTTTTGTACTGTTTGCCGAAAATGTATATTGATGATTGGTTCAAAGTACATTGTGAGGTTAAAGCGTGCAAATTTTTCTCCAATAATTTGCATTACTGCTGAGCTAAATAATAAAACTCATTAGAAATATCACACAGAGCGGAAAATTTCGGATTATTATCGCTCTCATTTATTTAGAACGCCAGCACTGCGTTAAATGTAACCTATTTTAAGATATAATGGATGAATTTTTATGCTGTATGGTTTGTAAGTGTCATTGGCCGATCAGAGGATTCAATTATTGCATAAAAACGGGAAAGTGCAATTCACGACTCTGCAGAACACCGATTAAGTCTTTATAATCGGTTGTTCATCTCGTCAGTTTCTTCTTTAAAATTTCAGAAAAAAATGAGAAATCTGTGAATACTCATTTTCATTCGCAAAACCAGTGGTGCAAAAAGATTCAAACCTATGGTGTAGCTATGGACTGGTGTTGTGCCCATTATGACTGAAACTTATTATGGAAATAACAATGCTACTCTAGAAAATTATTATTTGACGATAAAAATCACATAGCACATTGGACAAATACATAACTCAACTGAAATATTAAAAATATTCAAATTACCTTGAGGCTATAAACCGAGAGGCGAGTGTTAGTTTTTTTTACGATAAATATTTCCGCTCTGTGATCTTTCCGCACTTATTCATTACTGAAAAGGTTCAGGTTATACGCCATTAATAATGTGGATAAAAGGTACCAAAAACACTTAGCTATGTATCCTTGTGGTACATATCTGCATGCAATATGGTGTCTTTCATGAAATGTACCTACAGGCTTATTTTGACATTTCAAAAACCCTGTCCTTGAACTTTGCATGCACCAAAAATTGATACCGTCAGCATATTTAGTTTTACTAATCTTCGTTAAAATAATCTTTTTCAATTCATTGCATCTGAATCAAATGCATTGCAGATCTCAGAATTGAACAAATTCGTAAAGGTGTGTAGCTCTATACATGTATACATAGGAGTCATTTAATATGGCTGCCTGAATAAGGAGGGGTGGGGATACATGGGCTAGGTGGAGTTTGGGGCATAGGTATAATATCGGAACATTGGTTGTATAGAAAAGAAGACTACTAGTATTGGAGTATATGTTATTAGCTCGCCTGAGCTGAAAACATGTGTGTTTTCGATTTTGAATGGTGACCCTCTGTCTGTCTGTAACCTTTATACATTTTCGACCCTTTTCTCCAGAATCACATAACCAATTTTCAACCAAACCTATCACAATGCATCTAGGGGTGAGGGAGAATCAAAATTGTTCAAATGAAGAACCGTGTTAAATTTAGAGGAGAGACAATCAAGAAAAAAGCTGGCTGTCGAAAAAAAATTCCTTTTTTTGTTGGATTTTTTTTCATTGAAAACTTGAAAGGGAAAAAAATGTTTGAGTACAAATTATAAGGACGAAAATATTTTGTTACCTGGCGATTGTTATCGAAAAATTGTGCAACAATAGGTAATTTTTGTGAATTTGGGGGTTTTAACTAGACAAATATGAATATTTTATTTTAATCTTGTTAGCTACATCGATTTGGGTACTTTTTGGGTCCCAGAAACCTCTGGTTTATGTTTGTTAATACATGTATTTTCTTTTTTTTTCTTCCTTCTTTTTTACAAAGAGGACGCTGCATGGGGTAAATAGAAATATTTCAAGTTATCCGACACTGGTGGAATAAAGCAAGGGAACCCACTCTCCCATTGATGATTAATTATTACAATGATGTATAAAACAAATAATGCTTAAACATTTCTGTAAAGGAAAAATAGCCATAAAGTTCATTTGTGTTTATCGTTGTAGTGTATGGATAGAGTGCCTCGGGGGTCCCGTCAAACTAGTTTGTGAAGCCCCTCCGGGTTCGTTGCATCACCTTCGACTTTCTAAGATCACTTCCCTGTTCATAGACGTTGTGTTACACGTGGACCTTTCCCTTATAAGCCACGTGGAAATAAACCCTCTTTATATTCCAATCACAGACACGGGCAGTCTGTATAATAAAAGGTCACATACTTTAATTGTGAACAAAAACCTTCAAAATGAGTTCGTATTTCAAGTGTGTCTGTGTGATCGTTCTTGGACTTAACATATTGCATGTGTGTCTGTCTTTACCCCCGCACCAGGAGGCAGAAAATCCTCAAGGCATGCCTCCAAATGGGGAAGCTCAGCTAGGAATTCAAGTGTTAACCCATGCTTCGGACTGTCTGCGAAAGTCTAAGGAAGCAGACATCTTAGTGATTCATTACGAAGGATATTTTGATAACGGAACTAAATTCGACTCCAGGTAAAGCTTGGACCACCATGCCATAGCAATCAAGTTTACTCTCCAGAATTATGTATCTTTGTGTAACATCTGATTATACCATATATTATTCACAAATGATGAATAAACATTTGCGTTGACTGACACAAGTTACGTAAGAACTGTCTTAAGATGTTGCATGATCAATTCAAATTTCAAGTTTTCGTCATTTTTGAAGTATCTTGTAAACGACCTTTGTCAAGTTACTATCCTTGCACAATTTATCATCGTTGAATTATGATTCATCGCTGTATGCTTATGTATTAAATATACATCTATATTCTTCAATCAGAAAACCACAAGTTTTCTGCTGTTAGCAAATTTAAAATAACTTCCGCAAAAGCAAATGTCTCTCTTTTGAGTTTGAGGGGATTTTTTTATTATCCATTCGCCGTACGTTTCTAGTGCTTTTACCAGCGTAGACTGTACATAATCCTTAAAATTTTTATTTGAACCTCGATATTTGCAAACGACGGACGAAAACGGATAGCAAATAGGTCACCTGAGTTTACTCAGGTGACCTAAAAAAGGAGAAAAAAAGAGAAAAGATTATAAAATAAATCATATAATGAGCTCTCTTAGCTTGTTTAGATCCTGTTTTTTTTTTTGTTACCTGGATGTCACAAAGTGGTCATTTTGTGTTTTATGCGTTTTACAAGACATGAATTAAACGGGGTGCTTTTGTTAATTTTTTGGACGTTACTATCACTCTGAAAAATATCACTGGCCTGTAAAACGAGTCAGTTTACGGTATTTATGGCTATAGTCATTTAGGAATATAAGAATCTTTCGTTGAAACCTTCAATACCAGTAGTATCTATAATTCTATGAACACCTGTACATGTAGATGTCATATAAGCTTACCGATAAAGCCAGCAGGTCATTGATAACTGACTGATTTCTTTTTTAGTCGGGAGAGAGCAGGGGCAATTCCGTTCCAGTTCCAACTCGGGGTTGGACAAGTCATTCAAGGATGGGAGAAAGGTCTGTTGGACATGTGTGCAGGAGAGAAGAGAAAGTTATCCGTGCCCTCCAGACTGGCCTATGGGGAACACGGCTCAGGTACGAACTTTTGTCAATTGTTGCATGTTCTGTCAACTTTTCACTCCTATTGAAACTGAATATGCAAATCCCATATCAGGTAAAGCTTTATCATTTGGAGCTCTAGTGTTGTAAGAATGCAGACGCCGGAACATAGATCAGTGCCTCTCTCTTTCTAAAAAAAAAATACTGATTGTTAAATTTACGCACACTTTGAAACAAGACACACACAGTGTAATCTTCGCCAATACGTAACTCTGCTTTATTTATCAAATGACCGGGGTTATTTGAATATCTTTCATTCTATCAAATCTATGCGTTGTATGCTATCCGCCATGCATCATTCATAGCTCATTACAATGAGATTTCAATATAATTATTAACGTGCACCTGTCAACCTTTGTAATCTTCGTAGCAGTAATATCTGTGCAAAGGAAGCATTGCTAAGGTCGTTACTAACTCGTTTGTCTATTTTTGGCTGGAATGTCTGTATTGTTATTAGCTTTAAAAACTTAAGATTGAAGTTCTTCTGTTTTAAGGACGTTAAATATATAGGCGGTCAAAACCACGAATGGATATATGCATCTACACTTTTTAATATGTATTTGAAACTTATCTAGCTTTGCATGCAGCATGCACCATCTGCAGCTTCCAATATGTTAGCAAATTGCTTCTTTTATCATTTATTGACAATTAACGTTCCCCAGTGTGTACAAGCCTAATTACAAAGACTTAAATCAATTTACAATAAAATATTAAATATTGAAAGAAGATACAAGATCTCCCCGGGGACTGTTCGATTTTACTCTACTAATTTACTAATTTGTCCGCACTTTTGTTTCTGACCTTTGAACGTAATAACGTACTATGGTGTAGGGTTTTATCTTTTTCAGGATTGGTTTAAGGATACTTGTATTTTACAGCATATGTTTCAGAACTTTTCAATATGATTTGATTCGATTTATGAGTAGTTGTAATCATAAAAACATAACAGTGTTTTAAATTTTATTTGTTTATTTATTTGATGGATTAATTTTCTTCAGCACCTATCATCGCCCCCAATTCTGATTTGGTGTTTGAGGTAGAGCTGATCCAGATCCATGACGGACCAAAGCCACCAAATGTATTCAAACTCATAGACATCGACAGTGACAACCACTTGACCAAGGATGAAGTAAGTATCAGACTCGGGACATGCTGAAGAAATAAACATTTCTCAATCTTTGGTCTTCTGTATCCAAACACGTAGTTTCAGGACAAGATAGGTTACGAAAGAAATTGGAATTGGAAGAACTCCCTCCCTCTTTTCCAAATAAGATGTTATAGTTTAGACTTTTTTTCTTTTTTTCTTTGTTTGTCAACGTTTTCTCAGCGAAATTGATATTTTTCTCTGGCTGCCTCCTTTCAATACGATACTATACCTGCCTGGTACCACCCAATCTACCTAGATAGCAGCTTTGTTTCTCAGCAATGACATATCAATTTATAAATAAAGAAATATATAGATGAAAATACAAGGCTTTTTTAACAAAATAATTCGTTTTCTGCTAAAATATATGATCGTTTCAGGGTTCATTTAAATGTGTTAGCATAACCCGTGTATTGTTGCCAATAAAGACGATTTTATAGGAGGTTTTTATGAAGTGCACGTGATGGCCCACGATGCAAGATTGTCTCTAATTGCTTGGAGGGAATAGAGAACGGAAGTGCAATTCGTGTCGGTGCAAAGGAAGCATCTTTTTGACACCATTTCCTTCCAAAAGATAATGTTTCATGATTTCACGAAACGTATATAATAATGATAGGAGCAGTTCATTTGACCTACTAATATTAAAGCATTCATATTTGCAATGCCATACAATGGATTATAACTTTACAGTACATGTCTCATGTATTTAGATTCCGTGTGTTTTAAACATGTTTGTGATGTAATATTCTCCCTTTTGAGTGCTTAATTAAAATTTTTATGAAAATTGAAGCAGTTGTGTCCTATATTAATTATTTCCTCTTTTCAAGGATATTCATATATATTAACGTAACTCCGGCATACCAAGATGTAATACAAAAAGGCTTCTTTATCATATTAAGGCTTTGGGCGTGTTCCTTCATTATTGAGCATGTGTTTTTATTGCAGATGAGTATGTACCTGGCCAGACAGGCGCATGCCCAGGGAATCCCTGTGGATTTGGCGGCAAAACAGCAAGAAAAAGTCCTCGACAACCTGTTCAAATTTGAGGATAAAGATGGAGACGGGAGAATTTCCCATGAAGAATTTAGCGGTCCAAAACATGAAGAATTATAAAGATAAACTGTCAAATTTTAAAGCATTTTCGAATACGACAAAAATCAAACTGTGATAGGGACTGTTTTATGTCTCCCGTACAAACATATGTACATAATTATATCGTATAGTCTATCAACTACCTTTTGTAATCCGGGTGAATGGGTAACTAAATACAATTTAAAAAAGAAATGTTTTGCCGTTTTATCTTACTATAAGGTACAAGAAATACTACAGTTGTCGTTGACCTGAGCTATATTACGGTATTTTATAAAATTAGGTTATCGGGTCTTCATGTCATGGCGACATACAGGCGTTCCGAAAAATAACTTTTTGCTCCAGTTTTATGCAATTTGTTGTCACTCGCAGCTGCATTCCAAAGTAATTGGTTTATGTGTAATGCTTTTATCCGGGAGAGGAAAAATGAAAACTAATCATTTGACGCAACATGCTTGATGTACATGTTCCGTCAGCTGTCATTTTACCTCAAGGCCGCATCACTTAAAAAATTTGCATAGAATCTCGTATTTCAATTTTCTAATGTTTGTTAGTGCAGTACCAGTACTTCTCCTCAGCTGAAATAAGAAATAATTTATCTAAGATAACACAGTGATGAATTGTAATTACAATGTATAAATTGATATATTGTAATTACAATTATTAATTTGAAGTAACCAATTTAACATTTGTTTTATATCATTGTAACACCCCCCACCCCCCCACCCCCCCACCCCACCCGCTTTGATAGGACACATATTTCGGGCTTCCCATCGCAAAACATGGACACTGTCATTCTTTCTATAATTATAAAGGGTATCAATCTCTTATCCTAGATGCAGGATTGTAGCTCTCCGAAAAAAATACCCGGTATATTGACAGACCAGAGAGCTACAGTGCCACCCATTGTAAAAACCGGATATTTATTGCGCACAAAAAAGTGCGCTGTTTCTCGATATTTTAAACTGTCATCTCAAAATATTATTGACCGTGAGTTCCTAACATATTATTTCACTTATTCCATGACAAAACATCCCTTATAATTGTTGTTGATAGCCCTCTGGTCTGTCAATATATTTTTCGGAGAGCTACAGTTCTGCAGCTATCTCTTATCCGCAATTCCAAATATACCACTGAATAAAATTTAATGATACTTTCACGGATTCTCTATAACATAATGCCATTGTGCGCCTCCTAATTTACTTTTTGAACTTACACTTATATTGGATCTCCCAGGGCAAAACATGGACTTTGCCTTTATGAAGGTGGGGCTTATCATTAGTGAGCTTAGTGAACACAGCATCTCCAGTTTTTTATGCCCCCGTAAACGAAGTTTTTATGCCCCTGTAAACGAACTTTCGGGGGTAAATAGTTTTTGTCGTGTCCGTCTGTCTGTCTGTTTGTCCGCAAAAACTTTAACCTTGCCCATAACTTTTGATTTAGTGGAGCCATGACTTTCATATTTCACATGTGTATTCCTTGTGACAAGACCTTTCTTTGAGTACCACCAAATTTGACTTTTCGACGTTGACCTTGGAGTTTGACACACTTTTACACTAAAATTTTAAACTTTTACTTTGGCCATATCTTTTGAACAGTAGATACCAGAACATTTATACTTCACACATGTATTTGTTGTTGAAAGACATTTCATTGGATACCAACAAACTTGACCCTTTAACCTTGACCTTGTGGATTTCCGTACCTGTAAAAAAACTTTAACCTTGGCCATAGCTTTTGAACGGTAAGGAATAGGGCTTTCATACTTCACATATGTAATTCTTGTGAAATGACCCTTCATTGGATATCAAGCACTTTGACCCTTTGACGCTGACCTTTGCGTTTGACCTACTTTAACAAAGCAAACCTTGAGCATAACTTTTCAAGGGTTAGGGCTAGTGTTTTCATACTTTACATATTTAATTCTTGTGACCAGACCTTTCATTTGATATCAAGAACTTTGACCCTTTTACCTTGACCTTGAAGTTTTCTTCTTTTAAAAAGATTAACTTTGGCCGTAACTTCTGAACGATTAGGGCAAGGGCTTCCATACTCTACATAAGTATTCTATGTGGCAAGACCTGTCATTGGATACCAATTACCTTGACCTTGGACATTTTTGTACTTATTGAAAAAACTTTAACATTGGCCTTCTTTTACATTTCATAATCTTTTTCCAGTGAGAAAACCCTACTTATGGCACCAATTAATTAAACTTGCATTTAAGAAAAGTTTAATCTTTGCTATGTTGCCATACGGGGGCTTCAGTGTTTCACAAACACATCTTGTTTTTCTTTGGTTAAAATTTTGTGTATTTATTTAAACATATTTCATTATGTATAAACATAACAGGATTGGACAGCATTTGGTATACGATGGGTTTGTCATTGGAAATAATGCATGCATTTCATTTTTTTGAACAGAATAAATACAGAATTATATGTGATGACAAATTATTAAGCTTACAATTTTATTCTGATGCAATAGTAAACAAAAAAGATCAATGAAACCAGTCGGACTGGTTTAATGATTAATCATGGATCCCCAAATCAGTCATTCGCCACCGATTGGCATACCATCGCTTTCTTTTAAAGTTCTGAGACACCCACATCACAGGAAAATCCACTTGTAGTAATTGTTATCAATATTTGTTCAAACACGTTTAGAAATGCATCATATAAGCAAACCCCGTAAAAAGATACTATGTCATGCATTGATTTCAATTTAAAGTGAGTTACACGTAAAAATTGATGCAAATTAATCTTTATGTGCAACACGTAATCTATCTAATTAATAAGTATACGTGTACTTAAATTTAATCAAAAGTCATTCACACTTGACTGTATAACATTTGATCTGTTATCCACGACGATGCTTGCCCCAAAAAAAAGTCTCGTCGGAAACCAAGTGGGATAGACAGAGAGAGGGTAGGAGGACACATGGAGAGATAATGGGGAAACCTAGTCCCTTCAGCTTTCATGGCAGGGGACTGATAGAGAAAAATAGAAATCATAATACTTCAAGAATACTGGTACCCAACATGATTATAGACGTGTAGTGTGATATTATGAATTAACAAGGAGAAATTTTACGAAAGTAAATGATAAAAAATATGTTTAGTGGTGATATGAATATCCCTGTTTTATATAGCTTTAATGGCTTTGTGTACATAGATCTTAAATTTAAACAGAATGAAAAATTACTTTTAAAATTTGATGAGTAGTATGGAGGCGACAATTTAAAGAATAACACTTTAAAATGTCATTAAGATGAACAATAAAGATTGAGCGTACAAGTTCCACCTGAATACAAATAGAAGTAACAACAGAAATAAAACGTGTATAAGTTACCAGAATATAAAATGGAATACAGAATTCAATGGGCTATAAATCAGGTCTGTTTAAATATATTAATATCTTATATAAAAAAAAAAGACACTTGCACTCAAATGTGCATACTGTAACTATCCACTGAAAGAATTCTTCTTCATGAAAAATTATCAAAGAGTTTAAAAAATAGTTAGCACTTGAAAGTGAAGTGGTTCAGGTTTAAGTAAAAATTCTGCTACTTGAATATATCAAGAATAGACAGACTACAATGCGAATGATACCAATAAAAACAAAGGCCAGTGTTTAAATGTTCTTTCTACAAGAGGAAAATAAAAGCTTTAAATTTGTATATGGTTACCCTTTAGTTGTATAATGCTGCTATATTTTTTTTTAAAATTATGTGGTGCTTTCCTTTCCGCGTAATAACGCAGGACAGTGTGCTCGCGAAAATTTAATTCTCGCGTATATTAACATTCCTTAAGATTATATAGAGCAATAACCACAATTCGTGAAAATTTTGTCTAGCTAATCAAGAGTCAATGACTAAATCACGAAAATTTAGTGATTGACAGTACTCCAACCATTTATATTTTAGGTCCACTTTGTTATTCTGCATAAAAAAGCAATGGGAAGCTTTTCTGCCTTTGTTAACCAATGATGACCTTCACCTTGTCCTAGAGACAGTCAAGGTCATCAATACTTTGGAAATCCCCACCAATATTTCAAGTGCTAATGCACTCAGACTGTGTTCAACTTTACTCCATTTCTTCTTCAGATCATTAGAAGTTGAAGGTCTGTAACTTTTACATAATGTTTACTGTCTGAAAAATTTATGACATATTTTGTATCTGAAAATTAGCAATGGTAAAATATTTCTGACATCTATGTGCTAGATAGATTGAGATGCTTACAGTACCTAATCTTTCAAATTATATGTATTGTTTTGTATTTCAGACACAAAGGTGTCCTCAGCCATGTTCCATGCTTGCCGGGAGTGTCTGAAATTCCTTTGTAAAGAGACTTTTATCCAGTGTATAGCTCTTAGATTTCTCATTGAAAGTTTGTTCATAAAGGTAAGTTTGTCATAAATAAACATGTACCTTTACCACACTGCTTTTTACATGATCAAACAATATATTAAAACAAAATCTATCAATTTATTGTTTGATTTGAAGGACATTGCCATATTATTCGGTGCAAAGCGAGATCTTCCAATATCAAAATTTGAAAAAGAGAAGAAGAATTTCCAGTCTCTTTACGATGCTAACAGAAAGCAAGGATTATCTACAGCCCTCCACAGATCGCAGTCCACTGTATTTCATGCAGGGGTCATAGGTCAAGGGTTAAGGCCATCAGCATCAGGTCCTGTCCTCCCAAAGGTATGATTTTACTTTTAAAAAATCTTGTAAAGGCATTTATTAATTACTAAAGTTAATGTTAGCTCATCTTAGTGTAGGTCACTTTATTGATGGGGCTAGGGCTGCAAAGGGGATAAAATTTTAACCAAGAGATAAACCAAGAACAATACTTTTAAATCTCAATAACTGCAGAGCTGCTACTACACATACACATAATGGAGTAACTGTAGAAGTACTTTTTTCCACGGGGTCATAAGTCCGCGGAATCTCAATTTCTGTTTAATCCGCAGGTAGAAAATTCCGCGGATTTCCTAGACTGTCACTATTTGCCTTACCAGCTGGTCGCCCACAGGAAAATTTACTCGAATTTGTGAGTGGGCAAGTGGTTATTTGCAACCCTGTGATACATCAAAATACCACTACAAGTACATATAATTGTACTGACATAGGTTATGAGAATAGAGGAAGAGAGGTCCAGCTAGGAAAAAGCTATAAAATGATCACAAAAATCAAATTAAATATTTTTCTTACAGGGATTTTCATTACTTCTTAAATGTTTATGAATAAGCAAAGTACTAGTTTTAATATCCTGGCTAGACCTTGAATGTTAAGAATTGTGGTTTGTACACAAATCTGGATTGTAAAATAGATTATATCATAAATGTCCATATGTTTTACAAACGTACATCTGATTTCAATGCATGGCTGACCTTCTTATTTGATACCTTGAATAAAAAATACAACTCTACTTAAATATGTTATTCATCCTTTGCACTGTTTATGCTTTTGCTATACACTCATTTAATGCTATTCATTTGTATTAGAAAATATACATCTATTGATTTATGTTCAGCCTACCGCCTTGCATATTTGCTTTAATAGGAATAAGAAAGTTTTACCAATTGTTCATCCTTTGCTTGTTATAAAGACATAATATTGATATTTCAGTGTATGCCTTTGATCCCCCCCCCCCTAGGGAGAAGGCCCAAAAGAAATGAAAAATATAATCATTATTAAATAAAAGCTAAAAGATATAGAGTAGGGCTAGAGGATCAATTGTCTGCATGCATGCATATATGATTTATGTTATACTGGTAATTAAAGTCACACATCAAGTATGATGTAATTGAATGCATTTTTTTTTGTTTTAATGCAGATCAATGTCAGCATATATTCCTGATGAACAGAATGGTACCAGGATGCAAGTTACTTGCACCGACATCCAGAGAGTTGGGGTCTATCTTATAAGAATTTAAAAGTATAAAATGAAGCGTTACAAACACATCAAAGAGAAAACTGTATATTACCTCGTGTGGTTTGATGGGTCTTGCTCTTGTCTTGATATAAACTGACGATCTACCGGTTTGACTTTTTTTGTCATTGCCAGCAGACATTACTTTCCTGGGTCCCGACTTAGTTCTCGCAGACGTCCTGAAACTCTGCGTGGAGTAAGTCCTGTCAGTGTTGTCGAGGGGAATGTCTACCTCCAGCATAAGATCTGGATCTAGATCCAAGTTTATGTCAACCGCATTATCGGATTTAGCTGAAAACCCTCGAACCATAGAACGATTCGGCGATAGGTCATCCACTCGCTCTCGCTTTTCTTGTTCCGTCATATTTTGCATGTCATATTTCGTATTTCAATGAACATTGGAATTCGTGGATCTGCTCAACAACGAAATCCACGAAAATTGGTGCTCAACGAATATTGATGAAACCACAGTATACTGGATTGTTAAAATTCTCAGTGAAAACAATAATTTTTTTTATTTGAAAACAGATGAGGAGAAACTGAGTTGTGATTATGCCCTGACCCAGTGCATCAAGAGCTCAGACCTTGTGACCCCAAACTACAGGGAATTCCTGGTGAACAAAGCCGGACCAATAGAAATCCAGAGCTAAAATTAGAATCCAGTGAAACTGTGTGTAGGATTAATGATTTGCATGAACAGACTTTAGTGTTAGGTCAGTAGATGGCTTTATTTTAGTGATTTCTGACTGACTGGACATGATACTAGCTTAGCATGGGTTGATCATCAACTGATACAGGACGTGAACTGATGGTTTGATTCTGTGGCAGAAACTGAGAACTGTGATAATCAACTGAAATATTGACAGCAAAGTAGAGTGGTGTAATGTAGAACTGGAAGAGAGAGATCTGACACTTAACTTCTCTGTCTTTCTTACTTTCTTGAACTTACTGACAAGAGCTTCTGTGTTATAATAGAGTACCATTTACCATATTTATAAAATTGTGTGCCTTGATTATGCTTTCTTAGTGCCAGGTACATGTGTATATTTGTTTTTTGACTGAAAGCCAGTGAAAGGACTTTTTTCCTAAATGCTTGAACATACTGTAAACTAACTTTTATTCGCTAGCGAGATATATCTGCGTTTGTAACCTTTTACTAGCAAACGAATTATTAACCTGTTTATGTATGTAGAATGTTGTTTCAGTCACGAAAATCAGTAGTCACAGATGCATACCAATCTGAAATATCACGAATAATAACGGTAGTTGGTTTACAGCAACCAAAATAGCTTTATATCTTGCCAGCAAGATTGTTATGTAGAACAAAAATAAAATACATATGTTAAAAAAAATGTAAGATAAAGTCTGTGATAACTTTTAATATTGAGCATTCATATACTACTTTTACTTTTATTTATTTATACTTTTTCCAGTATTAATATTGAAGCAGGGAATGCACAGCATTGCAAATGGTAGAATTGCTGTCTTGGTATTATCTCATTTTCTGCAGTTTGTTATTTATTCTTTAACAAATATTCATACCTCATTTTGTTGTGATTATTGTTATGTTTTGCATGTACTAAATAAAATGTTTTGTGTATTTGTTTTGTGACATTATAATAGACTAAAATGTGGCAGTGGTATTCTGAACTAGACATGCTTAGCGTTAATTGATTGTGTAGTCGAGGCCTAAGCCTAATTTGCTTTTTTAAGATATTATATAATATTATATATAGAAAATCTATTTGTTGATTATTTATCTAATAAAAGTTCGTAAAAATTATGGTTATTTTTCTAAACCAAGTGCACAGTAAAGCTGTCAGTCTGAGAAAAAATGTGGTATTTAAAAGGAGCTTCTTGAACATGACTCCCAATAAAAGTAGAGCTCTACACCCTTTAGTTGTATAATGCTGCTATATTTTTTTTTAAAATTATGTGGTGCTTTCAAGTCAACAAAAAAAAAAACACACCAAAAAATCAAAACAAACAAACGACACTTGCACTCAAATGTGCATACTGTACCTTTGCACTGAAAGAATTTTCCTTTATGAAAAATTATGAAAGTGTTTAAAAAATAACAACATTAGTTTATGGAGAAAATATGTTTATAGGTACAAAATATAGTGATCACTTAAAAGTAAAGTGGTTCAGGTTTAAGTAAAAAAAAACCTGCTACTTGAGTAACAGAGTTCAAATAAATAAATCCTGGGCAGACTTCATTTTAGGGAGTCATGTTCATACCAGATGATTCTCAAATAGCAATTGGCTTTAATTTTAAAGTTACAAATAATCATTCTCATTAAAAATTCTGAAATGCATATCAAAACTCAAGGTATTTGGGGATGCAATTTAAGACACACAGGGTTCTCACACGATCCGTATACGTCATATTGGTTTATAACCTATTTTTTGAAAATTTAAACTTAATTCGCTGATAGAGGTTTTTTAATGATCACTTATGATTATTACTAAAGATCATATTGTTTCATTTTACCCCTGAAATCTGAATACTTCAAATTTGTTGCCGTCTTTTATTTTATCATACAAAAAAATGTTCCCCCTCTCTATATTAAAATTTGAAAAATTTATGTTAAAGCATGTGCACATACATATTCTTTATTTTGGGTTTATTTCAAATATATTTTAGAATATAAATCACAAATTTGGAATCAGTTTATTGTTATAAACATTAAGGCTAAACATTTATGTATATATTGTCAAAGTAAAGACAGTGTAGCTCAAACCAATGTTTTGCTGTAATTATTTAATTTTCCGAACTCCTCAGAATAAAATATATAGTTGGGCGTTCTCTTTCTGTATTAAGAAAGATAACTCTTATCTTTTAAATTGAAATACACATTTTCTTCTCAATATGTCAACCTTACAAAAACAGAACCTGAAAAACATTCTTAGTGAATTACCCCCCTCACCCCACCCCAAAAATACGTCGTTTGAGGTTACGCAACCATAATTAGTTACGGTTGTAAAATGATATGATTCATTGCACAAGTGCATGTGTCTTGGAAACAATGAATTTACGGGACAGTTCATGTGAGAATTACATACTGTGTACTCATATCCTTATACCACAGGCACTTGTTTCAGTAACAATTTTCTAACCAAAGTGTTATTTTTATCAGTTCACACCGCGGTTAAAAATTTATTACCGACAAGTGCCATATACATAACAGTATGAATCATTTTCAGTTACTATATACAGTGTAAAATGAAGTCTTTATTCTAATACTTGATTAATGTTTTTCATTGATATTCCCTAAATTACTTGACAAATTCGGTTCAAACTTCTTCAGGCCCATTGCTGAACTTAATCATGTTAATCACATAATTCAGTATATATATTTTTTTCAAATAAAAGATTATGTTTTTTAAAGACCCATTATCATCATACTTCTTTCGTTTATACTTATTGAATTATCAGAAATTCAAACAATGAATACATAATTCTTCTAAAATTTGCCTTGCAAGTGGGTGATTCTGAATAAACCTAGAAAATCGAGTCAGATGTGTTAGTTTTACCGCTTGCCGACTTTAAATGATCGGAATCGGGATTCCGTTAAGCAGATGTAAACTTCCGGTTTCCTCCCAGACAGCTGTGAAAGCTGCAAAGCATCGTAATAACCATGTAAAATTCTCTAGTTTTTAAGTAAATTTGAGTTACTCATGGCCACAAATAAAGTGGAGAATAAATCGGGGACAACCCACGTAAGTTTTGTATGCCAGAGATGTCGTCAACCTCTAAAACTCGACCATAGTTTTAATACGTTAGATCGCCAATTGCTTGCCGAACTTGCAGGTAAGAAACCAAAACATCTTGTTTTGCACCTTATATATAAAAGAAACCAATAATGAATTAACAATCACAAACATAAATAACATGTCTCTGGAGCAACGTATAGTGTATTCCTGCAGTGTGAACTCTGTATGCAGACAAAATCTGTTATTTGGCATTCTGTTGGCATTATTATTAGTTCATATAATGATCATATATGATTATATTTTAGTTATCGAATAAGAAAAAGAATATTTATATCTAAAAAGTAAAAATTTAATTCTATACATTTTGATTAATTTGCTGATAAAAGAAACACCAGCTCAGCACCAGAAACAAATCAACAAAACTGTATTTTAAAGTGAGAAAAAATCCATTTCTTACCAAAAAAGTTTGTGTTATGGGTTTAAGGAATCACCAGATAGTTTGCTGCATAAATTAAACCACATTTCCAATTGTCATTGATTTCCCTGGCATACATAACAAATAAGAGATGATTCCTCATATTTACATTTAATTGTGAAATAAAATTGTAAAAAAAGATTTAAAATGCTGTCTAACAGATTTAAATTAAACACCAGGCCTCCCATGTCAATTTCAATAGTCCCCACTCTCTGAAGTCAGATACCTGTACTAGATTTACATGTATATTAGGCCTCCTTAGCTTCTGACCTTTTGCTTGGTGAAA
Organism: Saccostrea glomerata; assembly: GCA_003671525.1. NCBI lineage: Eukaryota > Metazoa > Mollusca > Bivalvia > Ostreida > Ostreidae > Saccostrea > Saccostrea glomerata. The sequence goes on along the minus strand of PRKT01000160.1, from coordinate 391,191 downwards.
TGTACATTTCAGTTGAAACATTGAGAAATCAACTTGCCTAACTTTCAAAGAGTTATCACAGAAAAAACAAATAAAAATGTAAATATAACAAAAATTAGGAATGAAACAAGATGTGTTTGTGAAACACTATGCGCCCGGCAGCACAAAGTTCGAAAAAAAGCTCTTAGCGTAAAGGTCAATATCCAGGTCACAAGGTCATTGACCTTGATAACATTTGAAAGAACTTGATAAGTGGAGTATGCATACGAAATATAAAGTCCCTATCTCTCATGGTTCAAAAGTTATGGTTAAGGTTCAAAAAAGCTTTTTTTAGCATATAGTTCATACTTAAGGTCACAAAGTCAATGACCTTGGTGTCATTCAAAAGAGCTTAATAAGTGAAGTAAGCATACCAAATATGAGGTCTCTATCTTCCATGGTTCAAAAGTTATGGCGAAGGTTAAAGTTTGCAGAAAAAAGCTATTTTTAGCATATAGGTCACAGTCAAGGTCACAAGGTCATTGACCTTAGAGTCATTTGAAAGAGCTTCATAAGTGGAATATGCATACCAAATATGAAGTCCCTATCTCTCATGTAAAACGTGTAAAAGTTATGGCGAAAGTTAAAGTTTGCAGACAAACAGACAGACAGACAGACAGGACAAAAACAATATACGCCCTGGATCTTTTGATCCGGGCGCATAAAAAGGATGAAATAAATTGAAGGAGGAATGATTCTTTGTTCACTCCCAACCCCATATGACTGTGAAGAATATAAATACATGTGTATTGGAGGGGGGATTCAGAATTCAAATTTTGTAATCCAGGTGCATTCCTCATTATTTTTAACCTTGTATCTTTAAGTCTAAGTTTTTTGAACAAAGCCTCTAAATATTTTCCTTTACTGATAGAATTAATTGTAGTCATTTATGTTTTTTAGCACCTTTCACTGCTGTGCATACCAATGAAGATGAGCTGGATATTATCGCAAAACCTGTATCGGTATATTTTTTTCTGATTACAGTGTCTCATCATTTTAGTTATTATAGACAGTTTAGAAAGCTAAAAGTAAAAAAATTTTAGAAATATATAGTTAATACCTCCATTGTTGATAATTTTTAAACCAAATAAAGAATTATGTGTTTCCAATAATATTCCAAATTTAGGTGGGTAGTAGCTGCAGAACTTTAGCATCATGGTTTTATTTGACCATAACTCTAAAGGTCCTGTAAAGAAATAAAGTGCAATTTACAGGGCAAGATTTTTTTTTGTGCAGTGTTGGGGAAAATTTCTCTACTCTCCAGGATCTGTCAATCAAGGACCTCTCACTCCCTAATTCTTGACACATTTTTTATTCAATCTCTACATTTTATTTACCTCTCAGCCCTTAATAATCATCTCTATAGACCAATAAGCTCGCTTCTTTAGCTTTTTTGTCTGATGGCAGATAATTCAAGGCAAGCGAGTTTATTGGTCTATAGAGACAATTATTAGTAGCCACTATTGATATGCTTGATATTTGCCTTGTAGGAAGAAGTTAAAGTAGATGAAAACTTTTCAAAAAGAGATATAACAAGGTATAGCATTCAACTTACTAGAAAGAATTTATTAAAGAGAACAAAGCCTACTTGCTTCAATGGAAAGAATATTTATAACATTTATCTTTTTTACAGTACACCACAACAGGATGAGGATGCAGGTGATTTCCTCCTTTTGGGGGAAACAAGCCCTGGGAACATGGACAATCTCAGTCATAGAATACGTGTAAGTAAGAAATGATCTTACAGAGATATTTATTGGGCTTTTCAACTGCATGTTCTTAAGGACTAACTGTCTAATTTTTTTAGTTTCATGATCAATCAAGTGACTTGCGTGATAATTTGCATAATACCCAAAGGCATTTTTGCATAAAATTATCACTCAAGCCAATCGATTGATCATCGTCATGAAACAAAAAAATCTGACAGTTATTCCTTATATTTACATGCTCTTGATTCTACCAATCCAAGTGCTCTAAACCCCACTTCTGTCTATTTTTTCCCTCAACACACGATTATTTTTTAACAGTGCCTATCGATGAACCAGTACATTTATGTAGAAATAAAGTTACATTTACATTTTGTAATTTTATCTTTTATCAAAGAGATTGGAAATAAATTGATATACTGTAAATCACTTTTTATTCGTGAGAACTTTATTTTCGCGTAATTTCGCGAGACAGTGTTGTCGCGAAAATTATATTCTCGCATATAATAGTATCCCTTAAGATTATATAGAACAATAACCACAATAGGCGAAAATTTTGTCTCGCTAATCAAGAGTCAATGACTATCTCGCGAAGATAAGGTGTCGCGAAAATTTAGTGATTTACAGTACTTTCCACATCTGAGCTAATTAAATGACAATTCCTTTCAGGTTTCCAGTGCGCTGTTTGATGTCATGTCAGGTCAGTCAGAGATTGACCATCCACTTTGTGAGGTAGGTGTGAGAGGATTTCAAACAAATTAACAGAGTGTTTCCATAACCACATTGTGTCTAATGTTAAGGTCTGGAGTTGAGAGATAAGTAACCTTCCTTTGCTGATCTATTAAGTTCAGGGAAATAAAAGAATTTAGTCTTTTAGAGAACCATCGGCAGGATAAATTCGTTTTGTAGACACTTAGAGGGGTAATACGGAAATATGTGGGGTCTTTTAAGAAATACATATTGGGCTCGGCTTACGCCTCCCCAATATAGATTTTTTCAAGGACCCCACATATTTTCGTATCACCCCTCTAAGTGTCTACATAACTAATATTATTATGCTTCCTGTCAGTTTGTCTCTATATAACCCATACCTTACTATTCTCGCATAGTGTTCTAAGGATTTATATAGCATAAGTATAGGAGGTACAGATATTTTAGCTAACATTCATTGTCTAGTTCTTCTTCCATACGAGTATACTCTTGCTAGAGCGTTGTACTCGGACTGTCACGCGCGACGAACAAGGCTAAAAACCTGATCAGGGCACTATGTACAATAAAAGTTAAAAACTGGCACACTTAGTTGGTGTTGGTGGGCAGCTGGCACCTCGTGTATGAGTCCAGCTGTGTCAGGAAGGACTCTAACGTTGGTGCTGAGGCAACTACAGATGGTAACTTGTTCCAGTCTAGGATTGTCCTCGGAAAAAAAGGAATGTCGATGTACATCAATCCGGGTGTGTGGAAGATGGTACGTGTAGCTGCCTCTAGTCCTTCTATCACTGGGTGTCAGGTACATATCTGAAGGAATAGCCACCAAAGCATGCTCAATCTTGTATAACAAAATGAGTCTTATCTTCATTCTTCTTGTTTGTAATGGTTCCCAGTGTAGATCTTGTAGCATCTGGGTAACACTCCCAGGATGGTTATCATGGTAGTTTTTGGTGGCAAATCGTGCTGCTTGTCTCTGCACTTTCTCCAGCTGTTGGACTTGCTTGGAGCTCCAGGGATCCCATGCTGCACAGGCATATTCTAGAATCAGTCGTACTAATCCCTGGTATGCTGCGGATCTTGCAGATATTCGACATCCCCTCATATTCCTCCTGATGAAGCCCAGTGTCTTGTTGGCTTTGGCTGTGATTTTATTGATGTGGTTGTCCCATCGTAGGTTTTTACTAATGGTAACTCCAAGGTATTTACTGGAATCAACCACATCTAGGAGGTGCCCATGTATAGAATAACTAGCGGTGATGGGATTCCACTTGTTGGTAATTTGAATAACTACACATTTTTCTGGGTGGAATGTTATCTGCCAGTCCTCCTCCCATCTGGTCAAAGAGTCGAGATCCTTCTGCAAGGTGACTGCATCATCCTTATTTGTGATGGGTCTGCAAAAGAGACAGTCATCCGCAAAAAGGGGAGTATCTGACGTTAATGTAGAGGAGGAACAGTAAGGGTCCTAAGACTTCCCTTGTGGCACTCCTGACACCACTGGTGCAGTTGAGGAAGTATGACCCTCTAGAAGTACTTGCTGTGTCCTATCTGTTAAGAAGTGTCTAATCCATTTGAGAGTGGTGCCTCGTACCCCGTAGTAGTTTAGCTTATGAGCTAGCCGCTGGTGGGGGACCTTATCCAAGGCTTTAGAAAAGTCAAGTAGGATAATGTCTACTTGACCTTTTTCTTCTAGATTCTGAGCTAGACTGTTTATGGTGGACACCAACTGAGTTTCACAGGAACACTTAGAGCGAAATCCATGTTGACTGTCTGAGAGAATGGAAATCTCATCTAGATGGTCCATAACTTGGCTATGTATAATGTGTCCCAGCAGTTTACATCTTTCAGCCTATCCCTTCTGTATACTTGGTACTCACTTGGAATAAACTCAGATGAGGCCATGTCAGCTGTTAATCAAGTCTCTGTTCCAAGTATAATATCTGGATTTGCTGAATCTATCAATGTCTCTAAGTCTGCAACTTTGTTTTTAACACTCTGAAAGTTTATATTACCAATACGCAATTTATTTGATTTAACATTCACTTTGTTAAAGTTTTTACGATGTTTAGGAGATGATGTGGCCATGGGGCTACCAATAGCTGAATTCACAGAATTATCACATATATGACTGACTGATGATCTATCAGAAGTATTAACCAGTACTGAAAAGGAGTTGGACACAGACATGATGGATTCATAAAGAATGGTTGAGTGATTGGGTACATCACAGGCGGTACAAGTCCAGCTGATAGAGGTGTTTGGAAGGGTTTCATATCTGCATGATGAGTGGAACCACTGATCACAGTTGTCACATGCGATTGCCTTCTGTCCCCATCGACAAGCCTTTTTACATATATATACCACAAGGATATTTAATTGATCTTGGGCCTGGGTTTGTCTCTATATCACTGATAATAAGCATGATTGTAATGCTGTGATGTTTAGCTTTAAAGTCAGGCATTGTGTAAATGATTACTTTTACAGTTCGTTATCCAAAAGTAGTATGCCGTGTTAGAGGAAAGTTAGTTATATTTGTCTGTAGGAGTATACAGATATTTTAGTTTTCATTCATTGTCTAGTTATATTTGTTTGCAGGAGTATACAGATATTTTAGTTTACATTCAATGTCTAGTTACTAGGTATATTTATCTGTTGGGGTACACAGCTATTTTATTTATTTATCTGTAAGAGTGTACAGATGAACAGATATTACATTTATTTATCAGTAGGAGTGTACAGATATTACATTTATTTATCTGTAGGAGTGAACAGATATTACATTTATCTGTACTAATGTACAGATATTACATTTATTTATCTGTAGGAGTGTACAGACATTACATTTATTTATCTGAAGGAGTATACATATATTACATTTATCTTTAGGAGTGTACAGATATTACATTTATTTATCTGTAGGAGTATATAGATATTACATTTATTCATCAGTAGGAGTGTACAGACATTACATTTATTTATCTGTAGGAGTGTACAGACAACCTGCTAGATCAGTTAGACAACCAGCTGAAGATCACAGAGGATGAATGTAAAGATTACAGGTGAGTGATGCAGGTAACAATAGGAATTTTAAAATGTAAAATGTTTAGATTAGGTGAGGAAATAGGAATTATAACAAGTAAAATTGTTAGAATAATTTAAGAGAGGTGGTAGGAATTGTTATAGGCAAGTTTTTAGATTACTCATAAGAATATGAATTTAATATGAACAGGTATAAAGTTTGTATATTTTCTCTCAAGATTCGTATGTACAAATATATAGGACGAACAGATAAAAATATTTTGTTAGTTTTCCTTACAAATAATTATGCATTCAAGAAAATGTTTAAATTTCATTTTAGAGAATTTCTTGAAAATTTGGATAACTTGAGCTCTGAAAAAGATGATACTAATTTAGATGAAGAGTTAAAACAGGTAAAAATAAAAATGGCTCACAGATCATATGAATATAAACAATAGTCTGGGACATTTAAAACATAAATTGTTTGAAAATATTCTTTAATGCCAGTTATCTTAAAAAGAAATTATACTATTAAGAAAGAATATGTTTCATGCTCTTTTACTCATCAGTCAGGCTTGGAGATTGGTTGCTCTTTATTTTAAATCAAGCCATCATTTTAGTTTCATACTAAGTTAAATCTTTATCCAGAGATTGATTAACTTTACAGCTACAAACAGAGGAGCAGTCTCTGAGACAGCAGTTAGAGAATCTAGAGAGAGAGCAGCAACAGACAGAGGCAATTTTGGAGAAGGAAAGGGAGATCACTCATAAACTGGAGGAGGAGGAAGACAGGTGAGGGTCCTATACCAGGTGAAAAGGGGATAAAAATAAAAATTAAAGAAAAATTAAAGAATACAGGAGTAAAGGGGATGCATAGAGTAGACTCAAGTTTGTTTAATTAAATCATCACCCCTGGGGGTATGACTGGGCCACAATGGGCAACCAGTTTTACAGGAATTTATAGGTTAATATCTTTTAAAAATCTCAAGAATAGCAATGGTTTGATTTGTCCTATTTATATGGAAGCATCTGCAGGTAGTGTATATTCAAGTTTTCTTTTTTTAAATCATGACCCTCGGGGTAGGGTTCGGCTACAGTATGTGATTAAAGTTTTACATAAGAATGGATAGGTAAAATAATCTCTATAGTTACTCTGGTGAGCATTGTGGCCAGTGGGCCTCTTGTTAAAGGAATATTCTTTGACAGAAAACAGTGTTTTGGGAAATAAGTGTCAGAATAATGCATTTCTTTAGATCCGTTAAGCCTACCAACCTCATGTTTGACCAGCTTCTGCTAACAAAAGAAGGATTTAACCTAAAATGGGCAAAAAACTTCTTCTGTCAACAAAAAAGAATTTTACGACAGTCCTTAATAGTGCAAAATGTGCACATGTCCGACATACAAATCGTTTGTATGTCATAAATTTGTCATTATTTCTGATTCAGTCTTTGTGTTGTTTTTTTTCTTCGGTATATATAGGTATTGGAAAGAATACAATGAGTATAAAAGACAAGTTCAGGAACTGGAAGATGAGCAAAGAAGGTAAGAAATGCTTGATATCAAAAGGAAGCTTGCTGTTAAATGAATTGTGAATTCTCATTTAAGCAGTCATTATTAAGTAAAAAAAAAATAAGAAACTAATATTATTATACACCTGTGCTGCTAAATTGCAGTTTTTAAAATTATATTCAACGGAAATGAGATAATTAATATGGAATTATTTTTATAGTGTTGACAACCAATTAAAATATGCACAGACACAACTGGAAAAGTTAAAGAAAACCAATGTCTTCAATACCACTTTCCATATATGGTTAGAGGAATTATTGTTTTTTTTTAATTTGCTTGCTTTTTGTATTTAAACATTTTTGACATCTGGTCAAGATATATAGTAAAAGACAAGTGCCTACAGATTTCTCAAACATTGAAAGCAAAGGACAGCAATGTTTTGAATTTGATTATTGTTAATTAATTAAGGGCAATATATTGGCTTTCATTAGAAATAACAAAAAAATATTCATTGAATTTAAATGTTGAAGTCTATCACCTGCTCTCGGTTTTTGTTGTTGCCTCATATTAAAAGTAAAAAAAGGTTATTTGCATGAGTGCAAGAAGTATATGAAGTCTGATTGTTATTTTTTAATTACAGGCATAGCGGTCACTTTGGGACCATTAATAATTTCCGTCTGGGAAGGCTACCAAGTGTTCCTGTAAGTATGTCACAAGGTTGGATGAAATTCATTTCAGCTTAAAGTTCTTCTCCATGTACATATAAATAGGAAGCCAGACAATGCTTGAAATAAAGATTATTTTAGGAATATATTCGTTCTATAGGTTGACTGGAATGAAATAAATGCTGCTTGGGGCCAGACAGTCTTACTTTTGAATTCACTTGCTAAGAAAATGAACTTGATATTTCAAAGGTATGTTTTCGTAGAATGTAATTTTGAAAAGCATTTTAGCAACTTATCCTGGAAACACCTGACAGACTGGTATAAAGGTACAGTTAAACATGATTATAATGAAGTGTCATGATAAATATGTTTTACTGCATACATATTTTTTTCTGTTAAGATTCTTGAGCTTATACAGTACATCTGCTGATAGACCTTCATGTACAAATACCTGGAAATTTTATGTCTGATTTATTTTCATAACTTACCATTAAAAGTAAGCATTAATTTCTAATAATTTATCAGTATTTAAACTTGCCCCAGAAACCATAGTACACATGCAGACAATCAAGTCCTCTTATAGGTCCACCATGTACTTAGACTCACCCTAGATAAATGTGAATTGTAGGTACCGGTTAGTTCCGTATGGAAACCATTCCTACCTGGAGTCTTTATCAGACAAATCTAAAGAGCTGCCATTGTATGGATCGGGAGGATTTAGATTCTTCTGGGACACAAAGTTAGTTTTCCAGAGTCGTATTGTTCAGAGGATATATATTCATTTGAGGTTTACAATACATGCAAGAAAATTGTTCATGTAAACTGTTTCAGTCTTAAATTATCTGTATCAAAATCATGCATCACAATGATTTGAATATTTTTGTTTATTTTTGAATATTTTATTATTCTGTTCCTTTTTTATGAAATATAGATATTTTAATTTTGATTTCTGACCTATTTTCTACACCCTAAACATTAACTTGTTACTTTTCTAGATTTGATCAAGCTATGGTAGCCTTCTTAGACTGCTTACAACAGGTAGGATCATTTTTACTTTTTTGTTAAGTTACTTCATCAGGGCACTCTAAGTTTTTATACGCCTGTCTTAAGAAGGGACGTATTATGTTATAGGCTTCGTGTCCGTCTGTCTGTCCGTCTGTCTGTTAGCTTTTTCGTTTTCGGCTCATAACTTTAATATTGTTAGGCCCAGGATTATCAAACTTTGTCATCTGATGCATCTTGGGTAGAAGGTGTGTCGTGCACAAAAAGTAGGTCGCTCTGACCTTTTATTAAGAAGTTATAGCCAAATATGGAAAAATCCTTTCCGCCCATAACTAGAAAACTATAAGACTTACAATCATCAAACTTGGCCAGTTTATGCATCTTAGGTAGAAGGTGTGTCGCAACCTATTTCAAGGTCACTGTGACCTTTGATTCAAGTGAAATTTAAAAAAAAAAATGTGTCTTTTTACTATTCATTTAAGCATCCCAAATAATGTAAGAGTATTGCACTGTCCTTATTAAAAAAGTGTTAAATCAAGAAAATACCTATTTTTTTAAGCATATACTTGGCAGCAATCTATAACAAATATAATGTATGTTAGAGAAATCCTACCTCTCCCTTGAGTGTAATTATCAAGCACTGGTCAAGAAGAATTTTGATAACAGAAAATTGCATGTCAAATTAGAGAGAAATTAATGAGTTTTGAGTGTGAGGATCTAACTGATAGAGCATCAGTGTTATCTATATCCCTTGTGTATTGGGCAGATGGGTAAGCCTGTTGGATTAAAAATAGCTCTTGTTGGCTAGCCTAAGTTTTAAAATGAATTTGATGAAAAGTAATTAAAACTAATTTGATATTGCATAATAGACTAATCTGATATTATATAATATTATTGATTTAAAAACTAATTTTAAGGGGTGGGGTGGAATCAGCATGTCCATATGAATTACATATTAAAACTTGTCGGACATTAAATCTCAAGCAAAAAAAATCTTTGAATATTTTATATGTTTAAAAAAAATTTTATGGTAGATAGTGCAGACCCATTCATCTCTTGGTAGTGACGAGTAGACAAGCATCCATTTAAAGATTAATTAATGAGTTCAATGTAGGAAGGCTAGCTGTCTCAATCAGCAGTCTTATCTGTATCCTTTGTGGATTAGACAGAAGAAGTGCTGGTCAGTTTATAGCATATGTCATTTGATGGCCGGCGTTTTCTTTTTAAAATTAATTTGGTATAGATTAAGATGTTAAGACTAATTTGATATTGTTTTATATGATGGGCATTTGACAAGGTCTAACACAACCAGCATAGAAATCTATTAATGATGTAATATTTATTATAAATAATGCCTACATCACAGGGAATGGATAAATATTTGAAGGAATGGAAAAATCATGGAAATCTTGAATCAAGGTTGACGTGATTTCTTGCATGCTAAACTGTTCAAGAAAATTATATTTTTTTGACGGGCGTATCTTGCTGTGGCGCGGCACTTTATTTCTTTGTTTAATGTCCACCCTAAATTTGAAAACCTTTCTTTCTATCCAGAACCCCCACCCCCCACAAAAATGCAACATTTGAAGCACTATTCTCGAATTTCTTATCATCATTTTGGAATTTTCACATTGTAAGTTGAACTACAAGTTTATCTACACAAAAGAAAATGTGGTGTATCACTTAAAAAGAGAAAAATGCTGATCCCAACAGAGTAAATTGTGTTTAAAAAAAATTGTATTTGTCGATTTTAATGTGTTTGTTTTCAATTACATCAATTCACAGATGCTAAACATAGAAAAAATTGGATGGCCTCATCTCTGTTATGTATTCAGACGAACAATCATTGCATCATCTATTATTTCAGTTTAAGGAGGAGGTAGAGAAGGGAGACACAGGTTTTTGTTTACCCTACAAGATGGAGAAAGGAAAGATAGAAGATAGCAGCACAGGAACCTCCTATTCCATCAAGTGAGTCTCCCTCAAAGGCAAAATGAAACTTATTTCAATTAATTAATTATTTTTAATCTTTCCGAGATGCTCTTGCTTGTTTTAAAATTTTCATGCAAGGACTTTAGATTTGAATTTAGATCTTAATTCTTAGTTCTAAATTATCATTATTGCATTTTTGTTTCAGAATTCAATTCAACTCTGAAGAGCAGTGGACTAAAGCTCTCAAGTACATGTTAACAAATCTGAAGTGGGGCCTGGCGTGGGTGTCCTCACAGTTTGCCAACAAGTGACAATCCGCTGTGATATTTCTGGACTTTTTGTTTGAAATTGTATATATTTATTGAATTTACAGAGTAAGCTAAATAATAAAACCAATTCTGAAAACTTTAATAAGTTGTATTCTTGCAAAGAAGTTTGAAAATTAAGGGGGTGGATGGGGGTAAAGGATGAATGAGATAGTTAATAATACATGTACATAGTTATATATGAATGGTTGAAACAAATAAGAGGCAACATAATAATACACACTGTAAATTATTGAAATATTATAAGTCAATTGATTTAAACTGTTCTTTACAATTTTTCAATGGTATGCCATATTTGGGAGACATAAGAAGGGGAAATTCACTGTTATTTGATGGACTTTACTTCATGACATAAATTGAGCGTAACGTCGGACTAGGCTGTGCAGCCTGTGTATACTGAATGTTTATACTGATGATACTGGTAATTTATCTTATGATTATAAGTATTATTTAACACACTTGACAGTGTGAAAAGAAAAGGTAGCAAATTGACGACGAATCTGCGAATTGCCCTTTATAATGAACTAGCATTACTTCAGACTGGACTGCAAGGTTTGCAAATACAGTACAAAGTATTAAGTGTTATTTTATTTTTTTTTATACTTCTACTAACTTATGATCTAGTTAGAATTTAAGTATAAAATTTGTTTTATTAAGGAAAGGAATTTAACATTTCCTTTTAAAAAAATATATAATTTATTTTAGATTTTTAGACTTCATTTCAGATATTAATTTAATCTATATTTTTCGAACAAAAGTACTTTACCATCAGGATCGCTAAGAAACATTCTTTTAATTTTATTTAACACCAAGATAAACATATCGTTTTTATTGTGTGTGTCGTAGCATGACATAAATGATGTTATAGAGCTATCTTCTCTACATGTATAATCCATCTCTCCCCTAGCCTGTCTCTCCCCAATTCAAACTTTGGCGGATTTTCTCAGATTCGACCTTCCTGCATTCGTCGTTCTTGCACATGTAATAATAATTCCCCCCTTTTCATATTTCCTTTGGATTTTTCCGTCTCCTAAAGTATTCACAGTTAGAAGCCGTCACCGAAATCTCTTCGGTATTGATACGATCATTAGAAGACAAAAAATGGAATTTCAAGGAATGTTGTCTATATGCCTAGTCCTTATCCTCTGTAAGATGCACAGCGCAAATTGCTTGTAATGTAAAATTTATTACATGTATTTAAAAAACCATCGACAAATATTTATTTGTATGGCAAAAAAGTCAAAAAACTTAGGTAATCAAAGATTACGAAGCTCACCTCAACGAATGTAATCAGTTCAGGTATAATGAAAATTTCACATATGTTTTTAACAGTCGTATTTATTTTGATAACAATATTCAAGCAAGTTCTGCTTAAATAGGTCTTAAAATTCATTGGGGATTGACCTGTTCCAAAAACTTTAACCACGTCATTCATTTGGAAATTGTTGGTCAGACCCAGCATCCGAAGCAAGTTTCGATTATCCATTCTTAGATGCATCATCCATGCAAGTTTGGTCCGGGTAGGGCTGATAGTTACTTGGGAATGGATCTGCTCCAAAAACTTAAACCTGGTCACTCATCTGGTAAATGTAGGTCACATCCAGCATCCGAAGCAAGTCTAGTAGTGTCCATCCCTAGAAGCATCATCCATGCAAGTTTGGTCCGGGTAGGGCTGAAAGTTACTTGGGAATGGACCTGCTGCAAAAACTTTAACCTGGTCACTCATCTGGAAAATGTAGGTCACATCCAGCATCTGAAGCAAGTCTGGTAGTGTCAATCGCTAGATGCATCATCCATGCAAGTTTGGTCCGGGTAGGGCTTATAGTTACTTGGGAATGAAAATATAGGTCTGATCCAGCATCCGAAGCAAGTCTGGTAGTGTGAATCGCTAGATTCATCATCCATGCAAGTTTGGTCCAAGTATGGCTGATAGTAACTTAGGAATGGACTTGCTCCAAAACTTTAACCTGGTCACTCATCTGGAAAATATAGGTCACATCCAGCATCCGAAGTAAGTCTGTTAGCGTCCATTCCTAGAGGCATCTTCCATGCAAGTTTGGTCCGGGTAGGGCTGATAGTTACTTGGAAATGAACCTGCTGCAAAAACTTTAACCTGGTCACTCATCTGGAAAATGTAGGTCACACAGCATCCGAAGCAACTCTGGTAGTGTCCATCCCTAGATGCATCATCCATGCAAATTTGGTCCGAATAGGGATTATAGTTCCTTGGGAATGGACCTGCTTCTAAAACTTTAACCGGGACGCCGACGCTAACGCGCCGACACCGACAACGCCGCTGGGGGTATAGCATAAGCTCATCTCGACTTCGTCGAGGTGAGCTAAAAAAAAAAAATAAAATATACCAATATGAAAAAATACTACACTGTATCAATTAAGTATCGACTCTTGGATTTCCATCTGCTCTGGCTGGCCAGTGATAATACATGTAATATGCAACTGATAATATGCAACTATATAAACACTTAAAATTTTCAATTTTCTAATCGTTAAATGTAGATAAAAATATATAGATATTGATTAACCATAATAGTTTTTAATTCCGATGTACTCTTTTAAAGAAAATTTTAAACTGCACTGATACCATTTGCTCACAGGTACCTCACCCCATATTCAACCCCGGGGCTTGTACACTTATCCATCATGTGTACAATAAGAATAAATCGTAAAAAACCCCAAAATAATCGCTCCACAAAAATACTCCAGTATACATTCTCTCTTATAATGTATAGTGGGGTTAAATATCGGGGGGAGGGGGGTCCTATCCACAAGTACCTGTGATCCTACCACTGGAAGTGTGTAGATTCTGTATTATGACGTCATAAATGTATGTTGAAGCTATCATCTGTACGCCACAATAGTTTCACTGAATGAAAAGTATTGATTTGATTGTGACATCATAATAGAACTACGCAAAACAAAATCTTTCATGACGTATTTTAGGTCAAGATCTAGTAAATGACTTTTGGTGCTAGATCTATTTTGACGTCATAATCACTTTCAACTTTCTATTCCCCGTACTCTACGACTCTAATAGAATTCATGTAGAAAATAAAGCTTTTTCATCATCTTCGCTAGCCAAGGGTTTCCGTTCCACTCCACTCCCCATTTACTAGATCTTGACCTTAAGAAATGCATAACTTTACTTGATACTACTTGTAGTAAGTGATATGTTCGAAAACTCGTCCTATGAATAATTCAGTTTTTAACCAAGCAACTGTCCTTCATTAGCAGATGACCTTCACATAGGACTTTCCCTCCTGCAATACCAATTTTGAACAATGTCAATGTTCCAGGCACAAGGGTAGTTTTTAAGTTCAATGTCCCAAAATCTTATTAGTAAAGTTCCAGATATTATTCCGCGAAAAGTGTGAATGTAGACTTCGGGAGATGAGAAAATGCAGCGGACCAGACCGGGTTTCGAACCCGGGCCCGCTGAAACTCCGCTCAAAGGCTCTACCAGCTGAGCTATCTTGGCCACCGGCGATCGAACCCGGCTGACCACCACATTCCTCCCTTCTTAAAGGTCTTTGGCCCCCAAAGACCCAAGCCGGTCTTTCACTTGTCAATTCCAGGGCATTGCACGGCACCAAATGTAACGGGAGAGGAGAAAATTCAGCGTACCAGACCGGGATTCGAACCCGGGCCCCCTGAAACTCCAGTCAGGTGCTCTACCAACTGAGATATCTGCGGCCACCGGCGATCGAAACCGGCTGGCCGCCACATTCCTCCCTCCTTAAAGGTCTTTGGCCCTCCAAAGACATCAACCCAAGCTCATCCCTGGCAGGTCTTTCACCTTTCAATTCCAGGGCTTGGCACGGCACCAAATGTAACGGGAGAGGAGAAAATGCAGCGGACCAGACCGGGATTCGAACCCGGGCCCACTGAAACTCCGCTCAGGGGCTCTACCAGCTGAGCTATCTTGGCCACCGGCGATCGAACCCGGCTGACCACCACATTCCTCCATCCTTAAAGGTCTTTGGCCCTCCAAAGACTTCAACCCAGGCTCATCCCTGGCAGGTCTTTCACCGGTCAAATCCTGGTCACGGCACCAAATGTAACGGGAGAGGAGAAAATGCAGCGGGCCAGATCAGGATTAGATCCCAGGCCCCCTGAAACTCCGGTCAGGTGCTCTACCAACTGAGCTATCTGGCCACCGGCGATCGAACCCCGCTGACCGCCACAGTATCATGGTACGTGAGAAGTGATATACATAATCATATCTCTCAAAGAGTGAGAAAAAGCACAACGCAATTAAGCTGTGTCAAAAGGCTTAAACAGGACAAATCATAGACAAGTTTCCCCTAAGAGTGAAGAATCATTTCAGAAGGAAAGAATACTCTCACAAAATGAAGTGACCTGAGTTATATTACACTAAGGTTGGGGAAACATACCAAAGAACTAACAAGGAAATCTCACAAAGGTGATATAATACCATATACTTGTATAATACATTCAATGAGTATTTTCACTTGAGTAATTTCTCCATTTTAGTGTTTATATAATTCTTTTGAACTTGTTTCTTGGAATACATCAAGGTTTCAGCTAACATGTTTGCATATTGGACGCTCTTAAGTAAGTAAGTTCCTGTATAAATATACATGTACGAACTTGTTAGTGAAAAGATTCAATCAATTGTTACTTAGCGTTACAAACTTATTTTGCGATCCGTTATCTACTCATTTTTTCCTCGCCTATGTGTTGTTTGTTGAAATGATAATCACGTTTTTCATGTTATTCATGGTAACTATTTATCCCAAAGACATCGGCGGTAGTATAGAATTTGTTTGCTTTTTATTGGTCTGGGAAATTTCGCTTGTTAGTAAACCTTCCAACAACAACAAAAAATGATTGTATCCCCACCCTTCAAAACTGAAACTGTTTCCAATGGATCCTAAAGTCAATGTCCCTTTTATCCAGATAAGGCGTTTATTTTCCTTCGACATAAAGATATGGAAAGACTGGTTCAGCTAGAGTAGCCTAAAATAAATTTTCAAAGTCATGTTAAAGACTTGGTCATACTAGATTAGAAAAACACAGATTCTTCAAGATATGAAAAAAAAGATTGGGAGTAGCAAATAATAGACTTTCCGAGATATTGAAATGACTGGATAGCTTATAACAGATTCTCCAAGATATGGATAAGACCGGGTCATGCTATAGATTATTCTACAAAAGACTCGTTGAGTGAAATATGAAGACGTCGTCATGTTGGCTTAGACTACAACAGATTTTTAAAATATGGAGAAGACTGGGTCATGCTACAGTAGCCTACAACAGACTCTCCAAGATATGGAGAAGAGTGGGTTTCATGTACATGCTAGAGTAGACTACAGAAGTTTTTCAGCCTGACATTGAGTAGACTTGGTCATGCATGAGTAGCCTACAAGAATCTCTCCAAGATATGGAAAGACTGGTTCCTGCTAGAGTAGCCTAAAATAGATTCTCAAAAATATGGTAAAGATTTGATCATACTAAAGTAGAAAACACATTCTCCAACATATGGAAAAGACGTACTAGGCCATGCTACTGCAGCCTACAACAGATTCTGTAATGAAAAGGCCTACCAGGTATTATTAAAGAAAAAAACATGAATATATTTTGCCATCGAAAATCACAAATAAAAAAAAAGAACTAGCAAACTTGAAAGAAATCATACACCATAAGTACGAGCATCGAGGCGAACGAGGAAGATCGACGGAGAGAAGGAAACATCTTGGAATTAAATCGTAGAGTGACGCTGTCGTTAATCTGGAATATTGGTGAGGCCGACTCATACATGAACCGATGCTCTAAAGAGAAATAAGGAAGTGAAGTATCATTTAAGTATAGCTCAATATTATTTCAAAAACAAATGTTCATTACCTTTTCCCGCTGACATCGAGGCTGTCATATGCTTAGACCTTGCTTAAAATATTGATTCCTTATTCATGCTTTCATCAAAAAGTGCTATGACGTCATGAAGATTATTTAGTACTTGATACTACTTGTAGTATCTAATAAAAGTGTGAAGTTTTAATTATAAAGCAAATAACTTTTGAATAAAATTTTAATGTTATAACAGTTACATAAATGTATATGATCTATTTATACATGTGCTAGTAAATATTTACATTCAGAGTAACTTGTAACGATGCACACCTGTTTTGTTTATAGTTAAATATATGTCCACATTTTTAATGACAATCACCAAATCTACCCTTAAAACATGCTTACTAGTTTATGCCTATTATAATTTATGTACAAAAAATCCCATTTTCAAAAAACATCCATGAACATTCTAGACACTCTTTCATACCAGTTTAAATAAAATAAAGCACGCGCAAAACAAACAAAGAATGAAAAGTTTAGGATTTCTCTCAGATAAAAAGAAAATGAATCATGCATCTATATGAGGAGTCAAGAGGTACGGACTAATAACCATTCGTCCCTCATTATTTCTTGTGTCCCAACTCTTAAAAATAGTCAATTTTCTTAGCAACTCTTTAGTTTCTGTAATCATGCTTCTCTGTCGCCATTTTAGTGTCGTTCTGAGCGGTCACTCTCTCGCCATTCCCATCAGTCGATCGCCCCGAAGTTCCTGAGCTTCTTGGACTATTGCACAAAACGGACAGAAAAGCACAGTGAGAAAGTCACCTGCCATCGATCCTAGAATTCCCTTTTCCTGTCGCACGCGGCCTCGTATACTTGTTCCCGCCACAAGATGAAGGAGGGGAACTAAATAAGCCATACCTGCAAAAAATATATATTCCTTGGTTCATCTCCTAGACGACGGGGAATTGGTGTAAATGTACCCAGGCCCCGAGGCCATAAAACAGGAGGAGCTTAATTTTGATCTCAGTCTCACTTGAATTCCGCTAAATCCCTTAGTTAAAGCAGGGACATGTAAGAATGAGATCAAAAGTGAGCTCCTGAAAGTTTCTACGGCCCGGAGCAGACACCTGTTGTGTTTACATGGCACTCCCTATAAGTAGGAGTGTCCTGTATAGGAAAAAAGTGACTGTGTTCCGGAGCCAGGGAAATTTAGGGGCGAATAACACATACATAGTAGCTTGGAAAATTTAGAGGGCGAAAAGCTTCTGTCACTTGAGTAAAAATAAGAGAAATTTTAATGTGATCTGATTAATAAAATCAATACACGGATGAAAGGGTTGTTTAAAAATAAATAAACGTCTACTTTCTGTTTCGTTTCCAAACTGGTTATCACCGACATATGTCATGTCATAAGATATACAAACAATTAATTAAAAATTTACTGTATACATTGATACTCAGGCTATAATATTACTGATAAACATCTTTTTGATACATAAAATAATCTTGATCACAGTTTGATACAGGACAGGCTTACCACAGCAGCAACAACTCTCCCCCACGGCCTCGGCGTTCTTACCGAACGTGTAGCAGGGGATAATATAGGTAATGATACATATTCCAAAATCATTAAAACACCCAAACAAACTGTTACTCCATTCGCCAGACATATTGCACAAAAAAGTTAAAACCGGGACTTTTTGATTCAATTAATTACTTCCTCTGATGTACATACAGTCACGCGCAACCCTGTCACGAGATTGGGTGTACTTGTGCAATATGTAAGATTTAAATTTTATCTGTTCTGACCGAGATAGTCTAACTATGCTGAATAAACCTCCTGCCTTTACAACGAAACATGTACTGCATTTACATGAAACTTAATTGATCTATTGTCACATATGGTCACCGAAGATTTTGTGGCGGACTATTGGGAGTGTTATATAAAGTCTATACCTGTGTAGATCTGGGACAAAAACTTGACGAGAAAAAAATTAAGAAATTCAATGTTTTTAAAAGTCTTCTTAGTACAATGAAGGTTTTGCGATTTTTTCCCCCAAATAATTGCTGATTAATCTAAGTAGACATTTAGTCTGTTTATATGATATACCATCTATCTACCCCCTCCACTTTTTTCATTGCTTGTCTTGTTAAACGACTGCCATCGATTTGAATGTGTGTCATATGATTTCGTTTTGACCTTGATGAATTAAAATACCGACAAAAATGAAAAAGAAATTCAATGAGTCATCCCGAAAATTCAAAAGCAACGTCTTTTTATAATATACAATTGCCTACACATGTACCAGATATTCAAAATAAGAGCAATAAGGACAGGGGTCAAATAAATTTAAGTTATGAATTATTTTTTTATTTGATATAAAAACAAAATATCAAACTATTGAACAATTTATTGATAATGACACTCAATACCATCATGATTACATCTCCCTCCTATATTCGTTTATTGATTTAGTTCGAAATAGGTATTGGAGAAAATAAAAAAAAAAGAAGAAGAAAGAAAGAAACTTTTTTCCAGAGTTTGTAATTATACAATGTATTTTAAATTTAAAAATGGATATGAAAATGTAAATTATTGTGTAAACAGATAGTTATACTGTTAAAAAATTTCAGTAAAATAAAAAAAAAAAATGTCTATATCATATTGTATAATATGTTTCTATTCTAATTAACGAATTCTCTGAGTTATGAAGAACTTTCATTTTTTTTTTGTTGAAATCGTGATGGAATTGATCAACCCGGAAATGTGGAATTTCCAAAGTCTATTTATTATTGACGAGTGTGATTGATGATAAAATATAAGGACACTTTAAGTCAATGGCCGCATTTCAAAATCCAAATCAACACTCAGAGCTCTTTCAAACAACAAACGTGATTATTAGCACCAAGTAAAACATTAAATAAATAGCGACCATGAAAGTAAAATAATTAATTATTTGAAATATTAAGGTAGTACAAAATAAAATATCCGTGAAATTTGTTTCAACTAATTTCTCAAAAGTAAACTAGAAAAAAGAATGATGTATCACTGTTATATCAATATCCATATTCAAGATGATATTTTTTGTTTTGTTATATTTTACAAAAAATGAAAGAATCCTATTGTCCTTTACAAACATTTGAAATTTTCAATCAAAATTTGTTTATGACAATTAGAAAGAATGGGTGGACTTAACACCATATTTTGGAGCTTTTTGCGACTCCCTTACCAAGCTCTAAATGAAGTGAATCCATAATATATTACGAGCAATGGAAAGAGCTACATATACTTGGTTATATTAGGTGGATCATTTGTGCAAAAACAATGCCATGTTGTCATGTATCAAAATTGAAGCAACGATACATGAGTATCGTCTCCGGAATTCGAAATGTACCTGGAGTGGCTTTTATGTCATGTAATCAATATTCATAGGAGGCGGGGCTATCGATCGGCGTCATTGTTGACATCTCTCTCTCTCTCTCTATCCCTCTCTCTCTCTCCAGAAATTCGAATACGTGTTAAGCATATAACAGCGATGTCATTATTTTAAAAATGTGATGACACGCAAAATTAAAACAATATTTATTTTGCTAAATTCTGAAAACGGCAACAAACCACGCTCAAAGACATTATTTAGATCGAGGTCAGGTTGGAATGCAATGTAACTGTTTTCACGAGTACATTTGCAGTGGTCATCACGTGATGATTTGTAATATTAAACAGGTTAA
The DNA here is from genome assembly GCA_003671525.1 of Saccostrea glomerata. Classification (NCBI taxonomy): domain Eukaryota; kingdom Metazoa; phylum Mollusca; class Bivalvia; order Ostreida; family Ostreidae; genus Saccostrea; species Saccostrea glomerata. Next base: position 370,746 of record PRKT01000160.1, on the reverse strand, counting down.
TCGAAGACAAAACAATGGAAGCGAGAAGTTTCTTTCGAACATGTTTTTTGTTAAATTAAGTGTGAGCACACGTTTGTCGGCTCTTCTCCTTTTAATATAACATTATTTTGTTCAATATACAACTACAGTTTTCTTAAGAACAGCCGACAAACATGTGCTGACTATGTATTCTGACGACGAAAAACGCGTGACCCTGATTATCTATTGATATTCAAGAAATCTTCATGCACCATTCCTTCGATATTTATTTATTCCACCCATTTTTTTAATTGAAAAATTCAATTTTTTTTAGAGGACACTATGTATTGGTCATTCGGGAGCCAACACTCTAAAATCTAAAATGGGTTTATTCCCTCTACATCTATGTGATATGGCAGTCTGTTATTAAATGCAAAGTAACTTGATTCATTTTTCCATGGCACCTTATCCCACCTCTGATGTGTTTGTTCTGTTAATGAACTTTTGATCGAGCTTGAATATATACTGTTCGTTATCTCATAACATGTATGTATTTAATTACAGTAGAGATCCGATATTTGGACATATCTATAAGGAGTCCCCATTCTTTAAATTCAATAAGGGTCAGGGTCATATTTAGAGGTCAAAGGTAAAAATATCATAATCTCCTGATTCTTTGGATTTTTTGCCTTCAATATATTTTAAATCGTCAAAATATCCGTTCAAAGTTCCTCCTTTTAACACTTTTTTATCTAGGTTCCATTTCCCGGGTTATGTATGTTCTATGTTTTCGTCACATTCCACTTCCAGATGTGTGCCAAAAGTGAAGACAATTTCAACACTTTATAAAATCACTGGTATGAAAACAGTTCTTAACAAATTATACCACAATTTTTTTGATTTGATGTAGTTGATAAAAACAACATTTCACTTTTCATTAAAAAAAAATGTACATTCTGTAGTCCAGTGTCTTATTTCACAATTTTTCTTACCGGTATCTGATAAAATAGGTATATTTCAAACTATGTGTGCCAAAATGCCAAAAATATGCCGTTGCATTTCTTTTATATTCTAAATAAAGAAAGATTTTGTATCCTGAAAAATATTTCAAAGTTTAAAAAAAGAAGAAGAAAGAAATGAATTTGAGGGAAAAATTGGTTTCTTTGTTTTGATATTGTTTTGATATTATTTAAGAATAAATAAATGTGCACTACCTGGTTTTTCATTTTACAATTACCGGAAATGAGAGAATGCTACAAACAATGTCAATGGTTATGGTAAAATATTTCTTATCCTTTTCTCCTGATACATCTTTGCAAATATGTTAAGTGATTGCCACATTTTTATTCAGCATAAAAAGATTGACATAGCCCTATTTGCTTGCCGTGAATTAGTGGAAACACGAGAATTTTATAATTACTAGGATTCTATTTTCCAAGTCTTCTGCTTCACTTTCACTTAGACCGAGTATAAACATTAGGGATTTTTCGTGTTTATTGTACATTGTTGTGTATTATCATTAAGATATCGAACCCCCTTCCCGATCACTGATCAGTCAATGAATAATTTTTTATGAAATCTGTGAAAATTAGCTAAAGATAATAAGATATGTAGCTCGCTGGTACAAAAACAAAAAATATATTGGGATGGACAAACATAGATAGAATGTTCTATCGTTAAAATGATATTGTCCTACGTACCCGGTTTAACGATAGAATTCGTTCCGTGTATTCGTAATGTAGCAGAAAGAAACACGGGCGATAGTGCATTTACTAGGAACAATCTAGAGAGTTCCGAATGTAAACATTTGAATGGAGAGAAAAACGTTGAGAAAATAAATTGGATTTACGTATTTATATGGATTATTTTTTGGGATAAAAGGCATAAGCAATCTCAAGAAGGTTTGTTTTGATTATTTTGGTAGTTATTCCCAGTGCAAATCATTTTATATTCTTCAAAATCGTTTCGGAGCAGATCCGCTCCGATTTGCTACGTTGCAAGTATATGGGACGTATTCTAACTGTGGTGAGGGCCTGTACCGAGACACAGTTAGATTATTCTAACTAGGACAAACATAGAGCTACAGTACATGTACAACCCTTTCCAAGTGAAACTGTAGAGATGGTCACGGCCAACACTTCAACTAACATCTTGTCTAAATTATGTCTGAGTATACACAATAGAAGAGTTAAATGAACAATTTCAACATAATTACACACTACTTTTACAAGAAAACCAGATTTTATTTGAAATGAAGGCTGTCACTGCGTGTACATGTTTTCCAGAATTAAAACGAAGGCTTGCAAAGAGAAGTAGATTTAGGCAAAAGCCTGTCCACTTCTCTAAAGAGAATAGTTTGCAGAATTCCCTTATGCCTATAACAGTTTCATAATAAATATCTATCTGCAAAGCTTATGTTGTTCATATGTTTACTGGAAAACATTCATTTCTGATATGACTGCAATTGGAGAGTGTGGTGGAATGTTCATTATAAGAACAATCAAAGAATATTCAAATATTAATTGAAAACCACATAAAACTGTTACAGAATAAAAACAATGTATTGTAAAATAAAATAAATCCAGTTTAATGGCTACTTCAACCATGTATAGAAATTAAAATGTGACATTTCCCTCTGCTTTTGTTTGTAGGACGTAGATGGTCGTATGGGCATGGTGGAGTGTATTCTGTCAGAGAACAAGGAGAAATGGCTCGATTCTATGATGTAAGGTTTAGTAAGTCAGTTACAGCTCAAAAGACCACACTAAATGAAATTGCTCAAATACATTGTATTGAGTTGGGATTTACAGGAAGCATATACTTTAGAAAATGTAAACTCAATTGTTGTAATTGAGCCATTGTTTTCAGATTATTTTCCTTTCCTAGTTGAACCAATGCAGAATTCACTTAGTATTAAGACTGTTAATGCAAAAATTCAAAAATCTGTAATAAAAAAAAAATTGCCCTTTTTTTTGTTGCATTAGACTTAAAATCGTATTACTCTAATAGCATGATTTATAGATACCAATGATCATCCCCCTTTACATTGAAGTTATTCCATCTAAAAATTTTGTATATTATTAGCAACAAAAGTTAGCATCATTGTGCATGTAAATATGTATTTTTTGTGGATTAAGGAAATAAGGAGAATTTGTAAATTTTGTGCGCCTTTACAGTTTGTTTAACATTTTACACATCATGTTATCTTTGGATCAGGAAATTCAAAAGTGTGTTTACTGATTAAAAGCAGAAGGAAACATTTATTTTGACTGTTCAACAATAATATGAGTTTGAAATTTATAAATTCTGTATGACACTGTTACACAACAAAGAATTTCTTTTCAAAATGCAATATCAGGGTTTCACTGACAAGCTTTTTTCATGATACTCTTGGCCTTGGCCATCCTCTAAGGGGTCAGGGAAGACTGAATATTTATGAAAAGGATGAATTCCATCTCGTGCAACGGGGGCATGTAAAAGAGATAAAAGTTTTGTAAACCCTTAAATGAATGCAATTTATAATGATTCAATGAGGAGTGAGCTACTCTGTCTGCCAATGTTGGCAGCGTATTCACAGGCATTTTAAGTTTAATTTGTGAAATAATACATATAGTACTGTTTTCTTATATTTGCAGTCAAGTAAAGAACAGAGTTATTGGAAACAACAAGCAAAAAGATGAAATCATTCACCAGGGGGTTATCCCAAGGTAAAACTGTTTTCACGCTTACACAATACAATGATTGTCAGTTCAGTACATTCCCTGCAAAATATAGCATTCAGCTCAAAAATACATTGAATCAACCTGTACCAACATATTCTGATTTTTCTGCTGTTATTTGTTTAAAAACAGGTGTTTCAAATTGTTATAGATATGAATGTATTCAAAATGTTAGAAGCTGCCCATTAATTGGTAAGTCACTGTTTTATCAGGTTATTACAATGGATCATTGATGAGGATATTCCAGTTGAACTACGTACAGAGTCAGCCATTGTTCTAGGTAGCCTGGCCAAGGGTACCCCAGAAAACATCAGCTGTCTCGTGGACTCAGGCTGTGTGGCAGTACTACTCAAAGGTTCTGATTTTGTAATTCCTGTCTGAGCAGTGTTGAACTGCCATCAGACAATTTATTTCAACATAACCAGAATGTTTAATATTGTGATGTATCATGAAAATTACTCCATATTTCAAAAATTCAACAAAATTATTTCTTGGTAAAAAAAAGAAGACATGATTATTGAAGACTTAGTTCTTCTATTGTCATACAGATATTGGGATTGTTTACTAAAATTTATAATATCTTATGAAATTTCTTTTGGTCCATAGCAATTTAGCAACAAAGGAATAAATTTGTATGGTGGTTACTGACATTATAGGATGATTTGATGCGTGATGTACTGAATCTAATTTTTCAGATACATGTATAAAGTACTGGTATGTACATGTATTTTGTAGGGTTATCTAGCAATAATATCAAGTTTATTGAAGCCTGCTTACGATGTCTAAGGACCATATTTCTCAGTGAGAATTCTCCATTAGATCAAATTTATCAGGTTTGTACCAATTCATCCTATTATGGAATCATTATATTCAATTTCCGTTGGTTTCATGGTTAACCCTTCTGACAGAAATATGAATCTCTAAACTAGGTATATCTTACATAACTATACATTTGTCAAAATAAATAACATCTCCAACAAATGAGTGCATATAAAGCAAGGCATAAAACTGGCTCATGTAAATTCAATCAATTCAAAAGTACTTATTTATCTCAGATGAAAATACATGTCCGTATTTTAAGTCCTTGCCTGTGATTTGGGAATTAGTTTCATAATGCATTTTATTTGACTTTTGACCTTATTGGCTCTATCAGGATCCCACAGTAGTCCCACATCTCATCAACATTCTGTCCAAGTCCCTGTGTACTCAGGAGTGTATCACTACTATATTCAGCAACTGCTGTAAGGTAAGGGTTGTCACTCTGTTGTTTGTTCTTGACACAAATTGCCTTCCACATCATAAGCCTGTTTTCTATTGGCTTTTCTTACTTTTAAAACCAATAAACTGAGCAAGTAAACCTTATAACTTTAAATGCTTTAATAGAAAAAATTGGAAAAAATGTTTTAAGTAAAATGTAATTTAAAATTTTGATATAAAAGAAAAGCATTTTCTGGTGTGAAGAGAATGAAAAAATAATTATTCATTCTGTAATGAACCAGTCTTCACGAAAACTCACTAATCCGAAGACCGAGTCCAGTGATTTTTGATGTCGGGTCAGTGAAAATCAAAATTCAAGAAGTCTGATGGGCTTGTTGATTATAAAAATCATACACAGTCAAAATTTATTTCAACTGACTTACTTGTGTAAATTTCATTAATATATAAATTAAAAAGAACAAGCACGTTTTGTTGAATCATAACGCTATTATAACATGGATGTATTACGTAACAACTGGAACTAGCTAGTAACTAGTACATAAAATGTGCGACAAAGGACGAAAAATGGCAGCAATTCAAAAGTTGAAGTACGTAAACACGTATAAATTTACAGTTATGAAAATGTATTTATTTTTTAAGTAAGGGGCCAGTAAAAATTTTGGTGGGCCAGTAAATTTTATAAGTTCACTGGTCCGACTGGCCAGTTAGTTTGAAAAGTTTTTGTGAAGACTGATGAACTGAATTTACATATATATACAGTGGACCTTCAGATATCCGAACGCCAGATATCCGGATGCTTCAGTATCCGGACGATTTTTAATGGGAACAAAATTTTTTAAACGTTATTGTTTCTTGTTAACTGGTAATTCAGATATCCGGATGCTTCACATATCCGGACAAATTAAATAGGAACCTAAGCGTCCGGATAAACGAGGCTCCACTGTACCAGTATATTAAGTGTATTTTTTTCTGAGTTTAGTTTCTATTCATCTGTTTTTCTGATGAAACTTTATTTTCACCAGGTATAACTTGACAACATACAGGCTTCCACTTTCCACTGAATAACTAATTTGTATGTTATGTTGTAGTCAGAGGAGCACCAGAATGCTTTGAGTAGGAATGGTGCAATTGCTGCCTTAGCTCCATTGTTGTGTTCATCCAGTTACAAGGTACTGTCATCCAGAAAGATATTAGTGATCACTGTCTATGGAGTCTATATAGGAACATTGATTTTGGTTTCAGTTATATATTTCACACAGTAAATGTTTTCTCTTACGACTAATTTTTAAATACAAGTAGTAACCTGATATGTGAATCAGGCTATTCAGCAGAAGTTGGTTAACCAGTTTGATTTGAAACTGGAATTGAACATATGATTTAAAAAATAAGGAAAGTCAAACAACTGTGATACGAGAAAACAGAATCAAAATTTTTATGGCTATACTATTAAAGGTTCAGATGCCAACACTGAAGTGCTTTGCTGTGTTATGTTATGAGAATGAGACAGTGGCCAAAGCTACAGCAACAGGTACCTATAAACAGTTACCCAAATATTGAATCTGTTTTGCTTTAAAATTTCTTTAAAACGGAAAATTTAGCTCAGCATTCATTGTTTTATAATTTAAGGTAAATATTTTTTTGCAAATTTTAGCTACTTATAATGGAGAGTCCATTCCAAATCTCCTTCTTCGCCTCCTGTCTCGAGACAAACCTTCAGAAATGCAGATGGCTGCAGCAAAGTGTATGACTTACTTGTGTAGAGGTGGTGCCATCCCAACCCATTGTCCAACAATTCAAAACAAGGTACACTTAAGGAAAAAGAGACAGTTTTATATATTTGAGCTTATTTAAAATGCACGAGAACTTTTCCAAATAAAAATTCTAAAGGCTCTTGTTAAAAGTTTGATACTGTCTCAGATAATATGTATATACTATGTTTGGATATTTTATCAAAATGATGGAGTAGTGAAATAAGTTGATAATGTTTTTAATTCCACTGCAGACCTTGTCGACCCTGATTAGGATGTGTAAGAAGGATCGTACGTTAGAGGAGAATGTGGAGGGGGCGGAGACGCTGGCTTATCTTATAGAGGAGGACGCGGTCCTACAGTACCTAGCTTCAATCTCAGATCACATCATAAAGACACTGGCTGATTATCTCCGCTACACCAGTGTACAACAGATCAACACCAGATCTACTAACAGAAAGGTACAACAAATAAAATAATGCAAATTCACTTATAAATTAAGTTTTCAGAGATTTGTGATTTAATAAAAGGAGTATTTTGAACTTGTTTTTAGACTACTTTATAGTCTCTTGTTTCTAAAATTTTCAATTTTTAAATATTTCTTCAGAACCACTGGGCCTGTTTCACCGTTTATCTCAAGGCATCCTTGAGTGATTGGGATTCAATTTCATTTTAATAAAGAGCATGCAGTGTCCTTTTATATAAATAAAACAGTGAAAAATGGTTTGGGTTCAAGCAGAAATATTCATGTGAAGAGCCACTAAATTAGAAATGAAAAATCTTTTTTGAAATCTCTTTTCTTTTTTTCTTTTTTTTTTATAAAAAGATTCAGGTTTTATCCCTGCAGTAGTCTTACCTATTGACACCCAGGAAACCTTTAAGGCCCATACAGTTCTTATTTTGAACCCTCATACATGTATTTTAAATTTCATACCATACAAACTTTTGTTTACCCTTGTAGGTGGTAAATTGGAGTAATGAGCTGAAGCAAGCAGCTTTCAGGGCTTTTGCTTCTCTGGGGGCCAATGATGAGGAAATCAGGAAAAAGGTTTTCATATTTACATAGATGTCTTTTATTTTCTTTCAAGAGCATAATAAAGCAAAAAAAAATACTTGTAAGTAAAAGATTTACAGAAAAATTATTCGTAGTTTGCATTTTATTAAAAGTGAATGAACATGAATTTCAGGTAATTGAAACAGAGAATTTAATGGAGCACATTGTGAATGGAATGAATTGTGACGATCTCAAAGTACAGATGGGGGCCGTGCGGTGTCTCCACAGTTTGTCCCGGTCAGTTCAGCAACTGAGGACCACATTTCAGGACCACACAGTGTGGAAACCCCTGATGAGTGTGAGTACTAGTCATGCTTCCTATTAAAGGGAGATAATTGTTGTATTTTATTACAAATGGCAATATTGAAAATTTTAAAAAGTGTGACTTATTTAAATAGCTTCTGTCAATTATTCAATTATTTAATTCAGGATTTAGGAATTGGTGAAGTTCATCATATGCTGAAAATGCATTGCATGAAAATATTTTGATTGATGTCTAATCTGTGAAGCTTGTTGGATTTTTTTCAGTTGATGACCAATGGCCCAGAGGTCCTTCTACCAGTGACCTCATCCACTCTCTGTAATCTCCTCCTAGAATTCTCACCCGGCAAAGAGGTAGGCTCCGATTCACTACACAAAACAATTCATCTTCATTAATCTCTTTTAGATTTCATTTCGCATTCTTAACCCGTCTGTGAAATGCAGATCATAGTCATCAGATACTTTTTTATGTCTCATAAAATCCTCACACCTGCATATATTCTTTTCCTTGGCTTCAATAAATCCTTCGGTCAAGCTAAAGCTATGATCATTAAAGTCAAGAATATGCCCAAAGTTTGGACCATCCATATTCATTGACCTTTTTGCACTGCATAAAAATTTCTGAGCCTTACTCCTGGTTTATTATAACAGAGACCCAGTAGTGAAAGTCCACGAATGTCTGTAAGTCAGAAAAACAAAGTAAGTGTACCAGTGTCTGGAAACCCTGCTAAGGAAGGGAATCATATGACAAACTGTGAAATCATATGAGATAATCTCAAATTAATTATATGACAAACTTTGAAATTGTATGAGATAATGTTAATTTAATTATATGACAAACTGTGGAATCATATGAAATTCTTATTTCAGTGTTGTTATGTTTTAATGGGGGAAATGAACATTTTTTGTGATTTATATTTGCTATATTATCTGAACATTCAATATTTGGGAGCTGCTTTCAAAAAAAATACAAATGTTACTTTTCATGAAAAGAATTGATCCATTACAAAATACATGTACACATGTATGATTGTTCTGTCACAGTCCTCATGTAATTCATATCCATTTTAGTTGCATCCTCTTTTGCATGTGCTTCTTTTTGTAGAAATAAGGAAATAAAAGTTTCTTGTATGTTTGTATGGTTCCCCTCTGGATGTTTTGTCATGAATGTTTGCTTGTAATGCATGAAAAATTACATAAAAATATGTATGCTTCTTAATTTCTTAGACTTGTTCAATAGCAGTCATTCTTATTAACAAAATCTTAAAGACTTCTACATGTGGTCATCCTATTTTTCAACAATTATTTTGAAATCCTAAGTATGCTTTACCATAAGTATTTGACATAGCTTTTCTAGAAATCCGTTTGTAGGGTTACCTATATTCACCTTTATTTGATTTTTTGTGCAATTTTAAATGACCACTCAATTTCAGAAATACATGTACAGTGTACTGGGGATATTTAAACTGTCAAAGGTGAACCTGCTCTTTTTATCAATTTATCAAATCCACTGAATTTAAGTTTAAATTCTGAGTGAACTGTTTTATGTATGTTAACAGTATTACATGTATCTCCTATCAGCATAGTGACCTCTAAAATAATTGTGGAAAAATTGATTGATTGATTGTATGTTGTCTCTCTCAAGAATTTTTCACTCATATGGAGATGCCACCACTTGCCGGTTGAAAGCTGAAAAATTTTGTCCTGTACTCAGCACTCAGGGCTATTTAGCAAGGAGAGATCTTTTTTGTGCAAGCACCTACTGCAACACGGTACCTCGGTTTATGCAGTCTCATCCAAAGGACCTGTGTCCATGTCCAACAGTGGGATTTGAACCTGTGACGTACGGTTTAACTGCTTACTTCGCGACTCTAGAGCATACACTCTAACCTCTTCCCCACTTGGGCTTCTGGAAAAATTGAAAAGACATCTTAAAATTACCTGTATTATACATGTACTTTGTGGCACACATGAATAACAAATTTAATCTTACTACAGTGAAACATGCTTATAAAGATCCTAGGCTTACAAACAAATGATGTTTCTTTCCAGTGATTTTAAATACCTGGTAAAACCAGTTATTACGGGTAACTTGACAGATATAATGAATTATGTTTATATTGAATCAAAATTGTATGGCCCTGGCGGTGCCAGACAACTCACCGAAAGACAGGTCACCGACAAAAGTGAAATTCGCGGAATAGACAATTCACCGACAATAGTGTTGGTGAGTAGAAATTCACGGACAATGTTTTTAGAATAATTGTTAGATGAATAGATGTCATGTTGAGTAGTCAGATATAAGAAGCATAATCAAAGATGTATTAAAAAACATGTATTTCTTTGTCTTCCCCCCCCCCCCTCTTTATGTAATGGACGAATTGGAGCAAGGATCTACATACCTTCACATTTCGTCTGAACGAATTTCGTCATAAAACTACAATGAACTCTTGAACATTCTAAAGAAATTAGCCTTGTTGATATTAATACATGTTAATTATTTTAATGTAATTTTAGGAACAATTATTATCCTCCATGAAATAGATCTATTCAGAAAAAGCAATTTATGCACCAAATTACATTTTATGTTATCCCAACATTTATAGGGAATGTAATCTAATGTCCATTTGTAGAATTTTACGCACTCTATATACATGTACAAACCATCCGTATTTTTTTCAATTGTGACGTCACAGTCTACCGAAACAGCTTGATGATGCAACAGAAGAATAATAATCCACACAATTTATGGACGATTTTATTAACTTTTATAAAACAATAATGTTATTTACTGACTAAATCTTAAGTCAGAAAAACTTTAGAGGAAACGTAAATTGATTATATCTTGTATAAAGTACCATTGTTAAGCAAGTCCGCATATGTGCAAAACACTCCGCATTTTATTTTGTATATAGCAACGCCATCCGCATTTTTTGTGTATATAGCAACGCCATCCGCATTTTTTACTTCAGTAGATAAATTTACATGCTTGATTGTTCTGATGACGACCGTCACAGGTCGAAACCGGTCAACAAAATAAATTTACTGCTGCATTCTCACGAAGTGTTGGTGATCTGTTTTATACTTTTAAGTTAATGTCTAGTCTGTGAAGCTTGTTGGATTTTTTTCAGTTGATGACCAATGGCCCAGAGGTCCTTTTACCAGTGACCTCATCCACTCTCTGTAATCTCCTCCTAGAATTCTCACCCGGCAAAGAGGTAGGCTCCCATTCACTACACAAAACAATTCGTCTTCGTTAATCTCTTTTAGATTTCATTTCGCATTCTTAACCCGTCTGTGAAATGCAGATCATAGTCATCAGATACTTTTTTATGTCTCATAAAATCCTCACACCTGCATATATTCTTTTCCTTGGCTTCAATAAATCCTTCGGTCAAGCTAAAGCTATGATCATTAAAGTCGAGAATATGCCCAAAGTTTGGACCATCCATATTCATTGACCTTTTTGCACTGCATAAAAATTTCTGAGCCTTACTCCTGGTTTATTATAACAGAGACCCAGTAGTGAAAGTCCACGAATGTCTGTAAGTCAGAAAAACAAAGTAAGTGTACCAGTGTCTGGAAACCCTGCTAAGGAAGGGAATCATATGACAAACTGTGAAATCATATGAGATAATCTCAAATTAATTATATGACAAACTGTGAAATCGTATGAGATAATGTTAAATTATTTATATGACAAACTGTGAAATCATATGAAATTCTTATTTCAGTGTTGTTATGTTTTAATGGGGGAAAGGAACATTTTTTGTGATTTATATTTGCTATATTATCTGAACATTCAATATTTGGGAGCTGCTTTCAAAAAAAAATACAAATGTTACTTTTCATGAAAAGAATTGATCCATTACAAAATACATGTACACATGTATGATTGTTCTGTCACAGTCCTCATGTAATTCATATCCATTTTAGTTGCATCCTCTTTTGCATGTGCTTCTTTTTGTAGAAATAAGGCATATAAAAGTTTCTTGTATGTTTGTATGGTTCCCCTCTGGATGTTTTGTCAGGAATGTTTGCTTATAATGCATGAAAAATTACATAAAAATATGTATGCATTTCTTAATTTCTTAGACTTTAGTTCAATAGCAGTCATTTTTAGCTCACCTGAGCCGAAGGCTCAAGTGAGCTTTTCTGATCACATTTTGTCCGTCGTCCGTCCGTCTGTCTGTCCGTCCGTCTAGCTGTCCGTCCGTCTGTCTGTCTGTCTGTCCGTCTGTAAACTTTTCACATTTTCGACTTCTTCTCAAGAACCACTGGGCCAATTTTGACCAAACTTGGTACAAAGCATCCTTGGGTGAAGGGGAATTTAAATTGTTAAAATGAAGGGACATATCCCCTCGCAAGGGGAGATAATCAAGAAAAGACAAAAATAGGGTTGGGTCATTAAAAAATCTTCTTCTCAAGAACCACTGGGCCAGTAAAGCTGAAACTTATGTGGAAGCATCCTGGGGTAGTGTAGATTCTAAATTGTTCAAATCATGACCCCCGGGGGAAGGGCGGGGCCACAATGGGGAATCAAAGTTTTATATAGAAATATATAGGAAAAATCTTTGAAAATCTTCTTCTCAAGAACCACTGGGCCAGAAAAGCTGAAACTTATGTGGAAGCATCCTGGGGTAGTGTAGATTCTAAATTGTTCAAATCATGACCCCCGGGGGAAGGGCGGGGCCACAATGGGGAATCAAAGTTTTATATAGAAATATATAGGAAAAATCTTTGAAAATCTTCTTCTCAAGAACCACTGGGCCAGAAAAGCTGAAACTTATGTGGAAGCATCCTGGTATAATGTAGATTCTCAATTGTTCAAATAATGACCCCCGGGGGAAGGGTGGGGCCACAATGGGGAATCAAAGGTTTATATCGAAATATATAGGAAAAATCTTTGAAAATCTTCTTCTCAAGAACCACTGGGCCAGAAAAAGTGAAACTTATGTGGAAGCATTCTGGGGTAGTGTAAATTCTTAATTGTAGGAATCATGACCCCCGGGGGAAGGGCGGGGCCATTAGAGGGAATCAAAGTTTTACATAGAAATATATAGGAAAAATCTTTGAAAATCTTCTCGGGAACCACTGGGCCAAAAAAGCTGAAACATATTTGCCCATTGAAGGATCATGGGGTAGTGTAGATTTCAAAATGTCTAAATTACGATCAGTGGGGTAGGGTGGGGATGCATTATGTATAACAAGGGGGAAATCTGGTAAAGAACAGAATGGTCAAAGCTTCTCAGGTGAGCGATGTGGCCCATGGGCCTCTTGTTATTAACAAATTCTTAAAGACTTCTACATGTGGTCATCCTATTTTTCCACAATTATTTTGAAATCCTAAGTATGCTTTACCATAAGTATTTGACATAGCTTTTCTAGAAATCCGTTTGTAGGGTTACCTATATTCACCTTTATTTGATTTTTTGTGCAATTTTAAATGACCACTCAATTTCAGAAATACATGTACAGTGTACTGGGGATATTTAAACTGTCAAAGGTGAACCTGCTCTTTTCATCAATTTATCAAACCCACTGAATTTAAGTTTAAATTCTGAGTGAACTGTTTTATGTATGTTAACAGTATTACATGTATCTCCTATCAGCATAGTGACCTCTAAAATAATTGTGGAAAAATTGATTGATTGATTGATTGTATGTTGTCTCTCTCAAGAATTTTTCACTCATATGGAGATGCCACCACTTGCCGGTTGAAAGCTGAAAAATTTTGTCCTATACTCAGCACTCAGGGCCATTTAGCAAGGAGAGATCTTTTTTGTGCAAGCACCTACTGCAACACGGGACCTCGGTTTATGCAGTCTCATCCAAAGGACCAGTGTCCATGTCCCACAGTGGGATTTGAGCCTGTGACGTACGGTTTAACTGCTTACTTCGCGACTCTAGAGCATACACTCTAACCTCTTCCCCACATGGACTTCTGGAAAAATTGAAAAGACATCTTAAAATTACCTGTATTATACATCTACTTTGTGGCACACATGAATAACAAATTTAATCTTACTACAGTGAAACATGCTTATAAAGATCCTAGGCTTTCAAACAAATGATGCTTCTTTCCAGTGATTTTAATTACCTGGTAAACCACTTATTATGGGTAACTTGACAGATATAATGAATTATGTTTATATTGAATCAAAATTGTATGGCCCTGGCGGTGCCAGATAACTCACCGAAAGACAGGTCACCGACAAAAGTGAAATTCGCAGAATAGACAATTCACCGACAATAGTGTCGGTGAGTAGAAATTCACGGACAATGTTTTTAGAATAATTGTTAGATGAATAGATGTCGTGTTGAGTATTCAGATATAATAAGCATAATCAAAGATGTATTAAAAAACATGTATTTCTTTGTCTTTTTTGTATATTCATCATTGTTGGTCCAGCGCATACAGATTGCTTCTTGTGAATCTGAGCAAGGTCATAGGTCGGCAATATTAGGTGAAGTTATTGATTTAATGGAAAAAAAGATTTGAAAAAGAATAAAAACGTTTATTCACATACACGATTTTCTCTAAATATTTGTCAAATTTCGATTTTATATATATTCAGTGGATGATGTGTCTGTCCATGCCCCTTTTTTCAGTGACTTGTAGTATCGGCGAGTTTTATAGTGTTGAGGAAAAAAGTGTCGGCGTGTTGTCGTTCGGTGAGTTGTCTTTCGGCCACCTGTCATAGACCCTGGCCCTCCACTCTAAGTGTGTTTTACTGTATATATTACTACATACATGTATTAATCTTCACTTGCATGAAATTATGACATTGTGCACCAGTAATTTTAGGATTTTTTCTTTACAGTGAAAATTTATAAACATGAAACAGAATTCAATGCATTTTAAATCTTTCAATGTTAAAACAATTTTACTGACTGTGTATGTAAATATGTGTGTTAATATATTGTGAAACATTAATTCTATGAATAGGCATGCTTAGAGGCAGGAGCAATCAACATTTTGGCCAAGCTGACCTCAAGATCTGAGGGGGACTTAAAGCTGAATGGAATCTGGGCTCTGATGGTAAGGCATGCCTCCTTGTTCTCATTAAAAATAAAACTTTTGATACCTACTTTGGTACATCTAATTGTTTCTAATAAAGATCCTGTTTTAAACCAAAAAGTAATTTTTCTCATTCACAACTTTAAACTCTGGCTGAACTTTTTTATCAAAAGGAGGAGGGGGTAAGTGATAAATTGAGTGAAAACAGAGAAACTGGAGATGACCAACAAAACTGCTACTATTCATTGATCTTTTGTATGTTTCATCTGCTTGATTTTTCAGATTTTCTCAGAAATTGGCACTTAACTATATGTATTTCATTTCATATTCCTTTTGTAACTTTTTAAATCTGTAAACACATTCATTGTTTTAGATCTTTTCATAGCTCTTAAGAAGATCAAGCATTTCTTAGTGAGTTTTCACAATCCCTTTAAATGAATTATTCTTTCCTTCCCTCCCAGAACATGGCTTTCCAGGCGGACCTGTCAGTGAAAATCCAGATAGTGGATACAATTGGTACAGAGCAGCTATTCCGGCTCCTGTCTGATCCAGATCCAGCTGTTCTGATGAAAACCCTGGGACTCATACGCAACCTACTGGCCGGAAGAATAGTAAGAGATTTCTTTCATTATTGATGATATAGATTTAACATTGGTAGTTGATATGAGATCTTCAGTGTTTTTTAGGTCACCTGAGTAACTCAGGTGACCTATTGCTATCCGTTTTCGTCCGTCGTGGTCTGTCGTGTGTGGTGTGTGGTGTGTTAACATTTGAACATTTTCAGCTTCTTCTCTGAAACCACTGAACCAATTTAATCCAAATTTGGTACACAGCATCTATGGGTGGAGGGGAACAAAATTTGTGAATTTCATGGTCCCCGCCCCCCTGGGTACTGAGGGGTGGGGCAAAAACCACTAAAATTAATGAAATCTTTAAAAATCTTCTTCTTTACTCCTGGACATCAAGCAGGCAAACTGTTGGCATGAATGTAATGAGCATTGAGACCTCTACTAAAATTGTGAAATCCATAGCCCCAGGGTCAGGGGTTCTAGTGCTAGGGCGGGGCTCTATAGATTATAGAGTGAAAATGCATTATTTCTTTGAAAATCTTCTTCTCTGCTCCTGGGTTTTAAATAAACCAATTAAGCACATAGTTATGATGAGCAAGAGTGCCTCTTCCAAAATTGTGAATTTTATGGCCCCAGGGTCAGGGGTTCTGGTGTTAGGGCGGGGCTCTATAGATTTTATAGTGAAAATGCATTATTTCTTTGAAAATATT
>PRKT01000160.1:317869-354457 GCA_003671525.1 Saccostrea glomerata | reverse complement strand
GGTCAGGGGTTCTGGTGTTAGGGGGGGGCTCTATAGATTATATAGTGAAAATGCATTATTTCTTTGAAAATATTTTTCTTTGCTTCTGGGTTTTATGCCAATGATCCAAGTATATATATATATATTTATGATGAAGAAAAGTGCATCTAGCAAAGTGGTTTTTTATGCCCCCAGGGTCAAAGGGGGGGGGGGTGGTTACATAGTCTGAAAATAAATTAATGCTTTGAAATCTGCTCTTTGGTATTAATCAACCATTTTATGATTAACTTAGCAAAATTTTGAAATATGTGGCCCCTAGGTCAGTGGTTCCTTTGGGGTGAGGTGCACAACTGGTTATAAAGTGGAAGTGCATTTTCTCTCAGTTGCTGTGATCTACCTCTGGGTATTAAGTAAATAGAGTAAGCATGATAAGTTAATAATTATGATAAGCAATGGTGCCTCTTTCAAAATTGTAAATTTTTAATTTCATGGCCTCCGGTTTAAACACAGACCAAATTTAATTGTTTGAAAGTTGTTACACAATACTCAGGTGACCTATAAGGCCCGTGGGCCTTTTGTTTTAAAATGACATGTATGTAACATATTTATTTTCTACTATAGGATATTGATCATTTAATGAAGGTCTATGGAAATCAGATAATGCAAGCTGTTGTCTTTATTTTGGAGGGAGATCATGTAGTGGAAATTAAAGAACAGGTAACACAGTACAAACCTAATAACATAGAGTTCAGGAAATAAGTATGAACTTAACAAGCTTAAAACACAAATAAGACAGTATTCAGGATACTGTTGGGATTGTACGTACAGTTTAGTATTATCTTTTGTATGGCAGACTTTGTGCATCCTAACCAATGTGGCAGATGGAGATGATGCAAAGGAATACATCATGGGAAATGAAGATGTCCTAAAGAAACTCATGACATATATGGTAAGTATCAATTATTGATCTCAGGGAATTTTTATTGTAACTGAGGTGATGCTAACAAGATGAAGACACATTTACCTTGATTTTTAGTCTGAAATATGATTAACATGTTTTAAAAGGATTTTAATTTTTTTTTGCAATTTTTTTAGCATTCTTTACACAGGTATGTTAAGGCTTCCCAGAGAATATCGCTGTGTACTCTGTGCATTCGCTTCTCTGAACTACAATTGTATGACGTCAAGTCACAGCATACTTGAGCTGTAATGATGGGGAGAGTTTCATAAACTTTACATCTTATTGCAATCTGCATATAATATATCTGAAAGCTAGTGTAAAATGAACGTGTTTTAATTTTTTTTTTAAATTGTATGTGTCAGAATTTTTCATATAACTTTGCTTTAAAACTATTGTTTAAAAGTCAGCGTATTCAAAATACACAGTATACCAGGTATATATATGAAATTATAAGTTTGACACTTGCCCATATTTGTACCTCTGGATAGAAGTAGAATTCATAGCATATGTATAAAAGAGCCTGGCGCAGGTGATTAATGAGGATTTATTTGAGATCTTTTGTGGAAGTCAGTAAAAGGAGTTTCCCTCTAACTAAATCTTGCTTGGGAAAAATGTGTGATGGCTTTGTTTTCAAACAGATGACACTATTTAGTGGAAAATACTCTCAGCTTTGATAAGTTGAAGTTGTTGTGAAATATTTTGTACAAGTGTAATAGTATAATTTTTCCCTAGAACATTTCAGATTCACACAATGCGACGAAATTATTATAAATGACAAAGATTTAACAATTATTGTGTTAATCACTTGCGCTGCGATTTATTTGAAACTTAAAAAAAGTAAAAATGGCCGTCACATGATCATAGAGGTCATGTTATATTGAAACAAATACGTTTATATATAGCCAAGAGAACTCTCTTTATAAATTGACTAGGGATGTCAAAATATTCAATAATTAATATTCGAATATTCGATAGGAATATTCGAATATATTCGAATATTCGATAAAATAAATACATTTTGCAATAGAAAATATATATTTTCACTCTCCTATCAACCAGTATACATTTTATGTCATTATTTTGGAATAAAATTTTATGTAGAGTTTTGTAAATGCAATGTAATTATTTTTATGCCCCGCCATGAATATGGCCGGTGCATATAGTGTTTGTCATGTCCGTCATTCGTCCTTCCGTCCTTCAGTCCTTCTGTTTTTCCGTCCTTCCGTCCTTCCATCTTCCGTCACACTTTGCGTTTAGCTCTGTTCAAAGCTAAGTTTCAAAGAACTATCCAAGATATTTTCATCAAACTTCATATGCTGATAGATATTGATGAGAGCTATGCAACTGCATCAACATTTTTTGACCCTGACCTTTCCTTTGACCTTGACCTCACTTCTCTTAAATTAGTGTTTAGCTCAGATTTGAACATACCTTTCAAGATGGTGTTATAAAACTTCACATGTTGATACAAACTTGCACGGATGATGCATCTAAGGATGAACACCACCAGACTTGCTTCGGATGCTGGATCTAACCTACATGTTCCAGATAAGTGACAAGGTTGAGGTTTTGGAGCAGGTCCATTCCTAGGGATCTATAAGCCCTACCCAATCCAAACTTTCATGGACGATGCATCTAGGGATGGACACTACCAGACTTGCTTCGGATGCTGAATCTGACCTACATTTTCATTACCAAGTAACTATAAGCCCTACCTGAACCAAATGACACTACCAGACTTGCTTCGGATGCTGGATCTGACCTATATTTTCAGTCCCTAATACATTTAAGCCCTGCCTGAACCAAACTTGCATGGATGATGTATCTAGGGATGGACACTACCAGACTTGCTTCGGATGCTGGATCTGACCTATATTTTCATTCCCAAGTAACTATAAGCCCTGCCTGAACCAAACTTGCATGGATGATGCATCTAGGGATGGACACTGCCAGACTTGCTTCGATGCTTGATCTGACCTACATTTTTATTCCCAAGTAACTTTAAGCCCTGCCTGAACCAAACTTGCATGGATGATGCATCTAGGGATGGACAATACCAGACTTGCTTCGGATGCTGGATCTGACCTATATTTTCATTCCCAAGTAACTATAAGCCCTGCCTGAACCAAACTTGCATGGATGATGCATCTAGGGATGGACACTACCAGACTTGCTTTGGATGCTGGATATGACCTATATTTTCATTCCCAAGTAACTATAAGCCCTACCTGAACCAAACTTGTATGGATAATGCATCTAGGGATGGACACTGCGAGATTTGCTTCGGATGCTGGATCTGACCTACATTTTTATTCATAAGTAACTATAAGCCCTACCTGAATCAAACTGATCAAATTTTATACACATACGAATTTTCATGTTGCTTTACTAATATATCCTCGGCGGGGCATTCATGTCCTGTAGACATATTTCTAGTTTTTTTATGTTACAGAATATATGAAGAGTATACACCCAAAATATAATGAACTTTTTTTTTTTGAAAATTCAAAAGTCTCTTTAATATGTTCGAGATTAATTAATCTTCTTACCAAAGTCTACACTACTTACTCTTACAAATTTATACCTTACTAAATAATTATCTACTGAAGAAAAATTAAAGTGAATTAAAAGCTGATTAATTTCCTGATAATTATTTTAACGATATATACATAAACAAGGGATCCATGTGTTTTCTTTAAAAGTGTGTCCTTACAATACAAACTGATTGTAAGTACTTGGCACCGTCATACCACTAATCAAATGATAAAAGAATAATTGATTTTAATAGTTACACTCTTCACACTTTTAAAGTAATCCAACTTAAAATCAAATGTTATTCCTTGTCAACGGCACGACCTTGATTCAATTTCAAATAATTATCTATTAAATGTCTGTATACTTAAAAACCGAATATTTGAATCATATATATTTGTATTTGAATATCAACTCATCGAATGAATATTCGAATATTCGTTGACATCCCTAGAATTGACCATACTTGAGTTCATAACTCACAAATAAAACTCAAACTCGACCTTGCAATGCAGTGTTACAATTTGAGCTCTATAAAGCTTTGGGAAGCCTTAACATCACTGTGTACATATTTATATCCTTTTGATTAAAATGAAATATATTGTTTGTTAACTTTAGGTTCATACCAATGTAAAGTTACAGATAGCAGCTACTTCTTGTATCTCTAATCTTGTGTGGAATGAACAAGAAGGTAATTTTTTTTTAGCTCTACTGGTCTCTACTGGTCAGAGACGAGAAGAGCTTATGCGATAGTAATGCGTCCGTCATCTGCCTGTTTTTCTGTCTGTCTGTCTGTAAACAATTTTTCAAAATTGCTATTCCTCCTCCAGTTTTTGTCTGATTTCAATATAACTTGGCACACAAGTAGACTACATTTAGATACATAATTCTGTTTATCAGTTTTTGAATTTGATGAACGGTGTTGCTGTGGTTACTAAAAATAGAAATTTCTGTGAAATACTTTTAAAATGCTACTCCTACAGTTTTGGTCTGATTTCAATATAACTTGACACACAAGTAGGCTTCACTAAGATACTTAATTCTATTTAACGGTTTTTGGTTTGGATGAATGGTGTTGCCATAGTTAAAATAGAAATTTCTGTGAAATATTTTCAAAATGCTACTACAAACAGTTTTAGTGTGATTATAATATAATTTGGCATGCAAATAGACTACACTGATACATTATTATCAGTTCTGTATTTTTGAATTTGATGAACAATGTTGCCATGGTAACTAAATTGAAAATTCTGTAAAATTTTATTAAATGCTTATTCTACAGTTGTAGTCTTATGGCAATCTTGCAATCAAAAAGAGACTTAATCAAGGATCATTATTCTGTTTATTGCTTTTGTAAAGTTTTATGTCCTAACTGCTACTTTTCTCTTCCTTTATTATAAGTACAAACCAGTAGAGCTACAGTCTTGACAGAGACTTCTGGTTATATTAAGCAAAAACAGAAATTCACTATCGTTCAATTCTCATAATATCTCGCAGAAAAGAGAGCTCACAGCATCCTTAGAAGATTGTGAAGTGTTGGGGAAATGGAAGGTTCAAAGAGTTATTTCCCTTTAGCTCTTCAATGATTAATTTGATTTTTTTAATATCTAACGAATGAAATTGTAATCCTAATTTATTTAGCCTTTCAATGAACTTTTAAAAAAAAAAAGTGAAAATAAATAATATTTCATAAAATCCTTGATATTAATTTTGTATTGTTCCAGGGGCATACAGCAGACAAGCCAAACTTCGAGATTTAGGAATACAGAAACTGTTACAACAACTTCTCAGTGCTAATGATTCTACCCTGTTTGATAAGTAAGAAAGATTTTTAAAAAAATATTTCATTATCTGTGAATTGATTTTTCATGCAGCTCAGTATTTCCATTCATGAGGTTATACCTGATATTACTACCACAATAAATGTCTTTGAATTTTACAGGGTGAAATCAGCACTACAACAGTTTACCTGATAGAGAATATGGATTGTCAATGGATAAATTATGGCCAGACACTGTCTTTCAATGGAATTAAAGAGCAAGAACTACTCTCCTGTGCATAAGAGTTCAGACATCTGAAAACTTGCTTGTGCATGCTATATTTTCAGTAAAACCCAGTCCAACTTGTTCTTTCAAAGTTTTGGAATGAAGAAGAAAATCTTGATTTCAAATGCAAGTGGATGCATGGACATTTTACTATACAGCATGCAAATAATTGGATTGAGAACTTACAGTCATGGAAATAAATTGGAAAACAATCCAAGAATTCATTTTATATTATAGAATAATCATTGGAAAAAAAATGCATTAAATGCTAGCTCAACAGAAATAAAAAAAATTATTCCCTACAATGCTTTATTCTTCAGACTTCATATTAGTGATGATCTTTGACAAAATTGTTTAAGAAAAATGGGTTCTTGGTTTTCTATTGTTAAGAGTGGCAATGTTCCAGAAGAAAAATGTCAATCTTTCATTTTTGGGGGGAGAGGAGAGAATTTTTCTAAATAATACAAAGTGAAACCTTATAATCTGGAATTCTCTCTTAAGACATTCAAGAGTGTTAGATATTGAGGTTAAAAAAATATGTACAGAAAAGTAGTTGGGAATTCCAACTGTATAAGAGCCCATCAAGGACCTATCAATTTTTTTGAATTTGATAGAAACAAAGTGTTGTATTTGTTAACAAACTTATTCATTATAGTAACAAATACATTTCGGTAACTTTATTAAATTGTTTTGTTTGAATTAAATTTTATATAACAGATTTGTTGAATTTGTGAGAACAAATAAAAAAAATTACAATCAGATTTATTTCATTTGACAATTATAAAATTTATTGAAACAAATTCATTTAATTGAATTTGATTTATAGTGCCTTTAGTACATTATTTATGAATTTTGTAAAAGTAATTTCCAAATACTTTCAAACAAATTTCATTCATTTTAACAAATTAAAGAACTTGGTAGTGATTAAATTCATTAAGTGGACAACAAGACAATTTTTTGCTCAAAAATGTCTATAAATTGTTCATAATTGAAAAGTTACTTTAAACGGAAGAAAATGTTCTCATCGTTATTGATTGTGACGTAGGCAACTTAATTATACATTATAGACTAAATTTTCTATCCTATCAAATAGTGTGTAACTTCTAATATTAAATTATTTCATTAAAACATTTTTTTTATTTCAATTTAAAGAACAGATTTAATACATTATAACATAAAGAATTTTTTTTAAAAATGTATGTTAAACTAAATTTATTTTTTTTTAAATGTTCTTATTAAACATAATTCCTTTAACAAATCATATTATACATAGATTAATTGATATTCCAGGGGGAAAAGGAAAAATCTCATATGAAAAAAAATATTTGAGGGATGAATGTAGGAAATTTTAAGTGATTTAAATTGGCATATTTTGACCAAGAAAACAATTAAATGAGATGACAAAATTTTAAAATAATTTTATCATTAAATAAGAATAAGAAGCTGAACGTATTTGCAAAGTAATTTTAAGTGATCGAATATGTTAATGTACGAATAAACCATATTTGACATGGCGGCGGCAGGTTCCAGTTCGAAAGTAAGTCGCAATGTATTTTTTACCACTTTTAAAGTCTTTACAACCATTTTTGTTCGTCAAATTAATACAGAAAATTTAAACTAGCTATTCCAATGTTTATTTATATCGTTTCTTGTTTCCTTGTACTTCCACGAATGTTTAAAACAAATGGTTGAAGAGGAAATTCGAAAGAATTAATGTAAACAATGCTACGGAAGTGTATTTTAAGTCCTTATATCTCCTCATATATATCTCTGGCATTTTATGCAGTATTAGACTTACTTTACTATCAGGGCATTAAGCTGCAAATATAAGTGCTTGTCATACCAATTTGGGCTCAACTATTAGGTACATATATACATTGATAACGCTATAATTTTGCTTGTTTAATGCCCTGTTCACGCGGAGAATATAATTCGAATTAAAGACGTACAACACACTGGGGGAGATAACTCTTGCGATTTCAATTGAACGTTTGACGTGACTTCAAATTTAACGTCAAAAATAAAGCGTCAAAATGACGAGTCAAACGATCCCGATGTATATCAATCATAAAAGAAAATGGGATATGGGACTTGGCTGTGATTATGAGTACCATACTCAATCCATAAGTTTTTTTTTAATTAACCCGATTAAACACCGTAAAATGCAAGACATAAAATGCCATCCCTTAATGTTTATTTCATATCATATACAATAAATTGTATTCTTGATCAAAGCGCAGCAATTTTTTTTTATTCTGAAAATTTTATTTTACATTGCCGAAATTCTCACTATGTACAATATTGGCTATATAACATTCCGATTAGTGGTCTTTATTATAATTTGTGCATTTACGATATCAATATACTTTATTCGTCTTTAATTAAATAAACAACAATAAACAAACAAAACAATTTTTACAATGTAAAATCGATATTTTTCTCAGACCCTTACTGATCAAAGAGGAACAACTCTGAAAATGTAGGAGATGTTTGTTTTCCTCCCTTTCCGCATACACAGAATCAGATACATCAGTGATAAATCCGAGAATTGAATACTATAAACCTCATACACACAATGTAAGTATATAATTGAAAAGAACGGTTAACTAGTACTGAAATTATCTGAATTTATGAATATCCTATAGATCCGCAAATCGTTTGACTTTCCGTCACTGTCAACAATGTCGGTTCGCATTTCCTCGAATCAAAACAAAACGTAGCCTATAAGATTTTTAAAAATATCAATGTTCGATTTGATATAAATTAAAATAGATGAAGAGTTTAATGTTTGATTTTTTGAAGTTAATGTGGACAAATACGGAATTTTCATTTTAACTTTAGAGGCAACGACATTAAAAGAATGCGTACAATATCGTGAGGGGTGTACATGTATGTATGCAAATGTCGATGTATCCCCACGGCCACATACTGTCTCGTTTGGAATAATGACATGAAAGAAACTAGAATTATTCCATTTAGGCCTATATCACATTATAGAGTTGAACATACACCATTTGTTTTGATAAATTTAATTAAAGAAATAAAATTAAAAATCAACATAACTTGAATCCGTATCAAGGTTTCGTGTGATATGGAATGCATAACGCATACATATATGGACTAAACAATAAAATCCTTCAGTAATTTTTCCTAATAGTGATTTACTAATACATGTACATATAAAACCAGTAGTCAATATTTATTCTGCATTCATGAATTTAAAAACTAATGCATACCTCCGGTATTCAAATGACCAAATACTAGTATATTTGCACTGTACATAAACGACGTTTCGTCAAACGCTAATGGTCTGCGACGCAAAAAAGGAAGGAGTAGGGGTGGTAGGGGTATTCAAAAATTGCCTAAAAATCTAAATTTAAATACGCTTTACATATGAGAACTTTTGAATATGTAATTTAATATATTTTTGAAGCAAAAGCAATATTCCAATTTAATTTTTTTTTAAATGTGTATTTGTAGATTCATAGCAAAGTGATAGACCCCCGTCTGAAAGAGGCGTGGGGATGTGATTATTTGAGAAAGGGGGAGGGGTTAATTTTCCGCTATTAAATCAAAACTGGTCGTACAAAAAATTATACAAAAAATTATGAAGATTATTTTTACTACCAGCTACCTAGAGAAAGTTTTTTACCAAAATTAAACGACAGGTTTTTTCACGAAAAAATTTTGAATTTGAAAAATACACAATTTTCAAGGCTTAGATAATTCATAGTTTTTCAGTTTAAGGTCTTTAAAAATTTTATTGATGACATGCATATCAAAAAGATGGCATGTTGTTGTGTTAAATGGTTAAAGGAATAAGTCAATGATATTTGACAGTTATATCTAACCTGGCTTTTTTGAAAATCAAGGTTTAAGTAGTTCATTGATTAAAAATTTTCTCTCCTTGTAAACGACTAAAGGGGGGTAACTTTTGGAATTTCCTGTCCAAAAACCACTCGAAAGATTTTGTCCAAAATGTGCATACATGCAGTAGATATAGTCATGTATTAAATATACAAAAATAGCGAAAATTAAACGACAGGAATTTTTTTGGGTAGGTGTGTTGTACATCCTTAAACGTAAAGTTACTGCGAAATAAATTCTAGCCGCATTTACATGGGGAATTTGTGCGATTTAGTTTAATTTGAATTAATTTACTGTGCATTAATTAAATTACTTCGCATTAGCTCCGTGTGAACGCTAAGTGAAGCTAATTCGAATTTAATATTGAGACATGCGTAATGGCCATATCAAGTCAAATGCCACATGTCGGTGGTCACCTACAAGTACTTGTGCTTTTTTTGAGTGAAAAACTAAGGAAAAATTGTGTTAATCACTAGAATTTGTGTAAAGACACTGTGACATTATGTCAAATGCATCTGCTTTTGCATAAGGTGGCGTGATTTGCAAATGACATCTTTAAAATAGCCTTACTGACACCTGACTGTAGAAGTAAAATTTTAATTCGCATTAGTTTACTTTGCAATAGCTGTCATGTGAAAACAGTTTAATTCGCATTAGCTTGATTCGCATTAGTTTACTTCGCATTAATTAACTGCAAATAAAACTTGCAGTGTGAACGGGGAATAAATCTGTGTTTTTGAGGGATGGATTTAATAACTACTCAAGTTATACAGTATAACCTGGCTTAGGGCAATTTACTACCCCTTACTATTGGGGCATATGTGTGATTGTGTTTGTGGGACTTCTTGATTTATTGGTTGTGTTAATAACCATGCAACCTCTGTGATGATAAAGGGAGAATGCCAAAAAATGTAATTTCCAAGAATATGTAATTAATATGTTGACAATGGGACTGTTCGGGGGAGCACTAGCTGCTACAGATCCTGTAATGCAAAACAGGTGCAATTTACGTCGCAATATTTCTTGTGGACTTTTGGGGGGAATTTCTCCATTTTCCAGCATTGGACAATTAACTAGTTCTAGGCACATTATTTAACTAATCTATATATTTTATCAATCTCCCAACCCTTTATAGTTGTCTCTACAAGTGATAAACTCGCTTGATTAAAATTATTTGTTAGATTTCTGAAAATTCACTTCAAGCGAATTTATTGCATGTAGAGACAACTATAAATGGTTGGGAGGTGGATAAAATATACATACTGGCTACAGAATGTGTCTAGAATTAGGGAGTGAAAGGTAGTTGATTGACCAATGCTAGAAAGTGGAGAAATTCTCCCCAAAAGTGCACAAAAAATATTGCCCCATAAATTGCACCTTTTTTGCATTACAGGATCTGTAGCGTTATGGTCAAAGACAAATATATAAAACCATAACGCTACAGATCTGAAGCTAGGGGAACACAAATTGTTCTCAGTGTAAATCTGCTTCTACATTCAAAACCACACATGACATTTGGTAGGTCTAGGCTCTAATGGCACATCATGTTGTATTTAAGTAGCCTGAAGCAATACCAAACTGAATTCTGAACAGTGCTAACTTTAAAGTTACTTGCAAGGAGATTTTATTTTCTGTTGAACTTT
Source organism: Saccostrea glomerata (assembly GCA_003671525.1). Classification (NCBI taxonomy): domain Eukaryota; kingdom Metazoa; phylum Mollusca; class Bivalvia; order Ostreida; family Ostreidae; genus Saccostrea; species Saccostrea glomerata. The sequence goes on along the minus strand of PRKT01000160.1, from coordinate 343,430 downwards.
TGTTGTTACCGTGAAAAGGATTGGTGGTGTAGAAGTTTTTGCAGAAAAAATTATTTGGATCAATGTACAAAGTCCGGAATTCCTCTTCACTCAGTGTTTTCCCTAAGAACCAGCTACCGGCCAAATTGACCGCTTCAATTGACAAAAATGCCACTACGAATTAAAAAAATTAAAGTTTAATTGTTGTAAGGTCTACAGAACCTCAGTTCAAAGCCTGTTACAATTCATCTCTAATCCTCTACTTTGAAATGAAGGGAAACACTGTCACTTAGCATTGCCTTTAGATCTCCCAGTGCAGGCAGCTCTAGCACACACTGTTCATTTATTGATAAAATTTGTAAGTCCACATAAATTCCAAATATCACCTCATACCTACAACATGAAATATATTAACCATTTTTATGGTTTTTTGATTTTCAGGATATTTTATCAGAAGTCAGAACATTTATTGCTGGTACTAGTAACGAGAAGTCCATAAGCCATGAGAGCTTGGCCAGATCAGCACTTCATCTTCTACAGACTCTGCCAGTAGCCAGACATGCTGTCTTAGAACATCTCTGCTCCCTATTTGATGAGGCCGTCAAACTTCACATCCTTCAGAGTGATGACCCGACCGGTCAAGGTAATGCTAAGATGATAGTTATGATCCAGCAGGTCAAGGTTATAAGAACATGTTAGTGATGACTGGATACCTCAAGGTCATGGGGAGGGGCTAGACATGACCCAGCAGGTCAAGGTTATAAGCTAGTGATGACCTGGTAGTTCAAGGTTACAAAGTGATGCTAGTAATGGCCCAGCAGGTCAAGGTTATGGATATATGCTAGTAATGACCCAGCAGGTCAAGGTTATAAGAACATACTAGTGATGACCCGATAGGTCAAGGTTACAAGGTGATGCTAGTAATGGCCCAACAGGTCAAGGTTATGGATATATGCTAGTAATGACCCAGCAGGTCAAGGTTATAAGAACATGCTAGTGATGACCCGGTAGTTCAAGGTTACAAGATGATAAAGTAATTACAAGGTCTGCTTCCAGCTTAGGTAATGGGGAAATCTTAGTAATGACTCGGAAAGTTAAGAATCAGTCACTCAAGGTAAATTGGAGATATAATTGATGACCCGGCAGATTAAGGTTAAGGGAAGATGCTTGTGATGACCCAAGAGGTCAAGATGATGGTGAGATTCTAGTGATGACCTGGTCAGTCAAGGTAATGGGAAGATGCTCCAATGACCAGGATAGTTAACATTATGTAGGGTTTACTATTAATTTAAGATCTTGATGATGATTCCACCAATAAGCTGAATATTTCCATTCCATACAAATAAATGTGACAATTCAAATTCCTTGAAAAATGAAAGTGTGTACCCACCTAAGCCAGCCTTGTAAAACATTTATCCATTTGCATTTATCCAGAATTAAGATTTTGTATTAGGCCTATACAAAAAGATCAATTTTTTTCCATTAAAGTATTTTATTCATTTGCAACATGGATTACTTCCCTCTGTATAAGCATAATTGTATTAAATAATTTTTTTACTAGAAAATTTTCAAATAAGAATCACAGTAGGGATTTTAATGCATTATTTATTGTGTGATCCATGTAAAGGTTTTTTTGTGTGTACAGATCAAGGGGAGTCTGATTTAGATGGTGTCATACAAGACGTGTGTGGTGTTCTTTTCAACTTCATCAAGACCAACCCTATGGCATGGGCACCAATCATCTCTAATGTAAAATTTATTTAATACATACAATTTTTTACTTGATTTCTGTAGTTTTGTACTGGTTATTCAAAACCCCGTTAGCAAGAACAACTTAGTTTTTAATGCATTTCATTTTCTTAATGCTTGTCTTATTGAAAAATAATGTAATGATCTGATTGTTTTTGGCAGTGGTCCCTAGAGCTGCTGGGACACATCAGCTGTAAATATGCTGGTCAGTGTGGACTGTCCCCCTCCTCCTCCCTCAATGAACTCCTCCAGATGTGGGTCACATGTAAACCTACAAAGTCCCTCATGGAGGTAGCCACAGAATGCTTTGCTGCAATGTATGTACTCTCAGATTTAAAACATGAGTCCATTGTAATACATGTAACTTTGTTTAAGTTTAAAACAGAAACATTACTTAGATGAATAAGTTAATCGGATTTTCTGTACATTTTATTTAAAAATATTTCGTCATTTTGCAGGGTTGGCAGTGCACCAGATGTATGTGTAGATGCCCTACTTGAAGCATCTGTAAAATATAGTCCCCATTTTGATTGGGTTGTTGCACACATTGGGTAACTAGCATAAATTTTAAAAATTGTTCTCTTTGTTAATATGAAAATAATCAGTTTAAATGCAATGAGTTGACCCAGAATAATGAGCAGAACAATAAGCACAGATTCTATGTTACAGTTCCTGTTTCCCTAACACAATCATCACGCGAGTGTTGATGTGTGGTCTTAAGGATTTCTGTCACCATGGAAACAAGAGGCCAGACATGGAGACGCGGGGCGATGAGAAGGTTCCTAAGATGGACTCTGTTGTGGACATTCTGGGTCACCTGGCATCTAAACACAGACAGGATATACGAGGGGCACTAATGAAACTGTTTGAGGTACCAAACAAACAAAACAAACACACCAAACAAACAATAAAGGAAGATAGAAAAAATGTGGATATAAGCAGAAAAAGCAAATTATTATACAAAAATATAATTAAATGAAAATTTCAAAGTAGTTTGTAGTGATGTTCATTGGTTTTTGTAATTCGTAAAATAAAATGATATTGAAAGCAAGGAAGCCATTAAAGGTACGTTGCGGGTTTACTGCATAAAAATTCTTACAAGAAAAGATATCCTGAAGATTTGATGTAATGTTCCTTAGAATTCACAGCGTATTATTTGCAATTTTTATTAATTTTGCCTACGTAGTTTTAATGCCAAGTCACTGTAAATGCGGTATAGTTGTTAGTACTTTTTTCACGCTTGACTATTGAAATGTATGGGAAAATGACATTTTTAAACCAATTTTAAAGACATAGATGAATTATTCAGGAATTTCAAAATGTCAAGATGAGGTAAAATCAAAACTATTAATATAAAGAAATCAATATGTCTTCTTGCTAGATTTTTTGCTAAATAATTTCAAAGTTTTCTTTTATACTGCTAAAATGTTTGCGTTTATGGCGTTAATAATATCTACAACGTCATTTGTTGAATGTAGTCACGTTTACAGTACAAGTATAAATATCTTGACCTTTGGAATATGCAAGAATTAAAAGGTGACATCGATACAAAATTTAATTTTATTCATCATTTAAATATTAGTGAAATATTAGTACCTGTATTTTTAGGAAATTCATGATCAATAGGATTTCAGGCATAAAACAAAAATTTGATCACTTTATTTGAAAACGGTGAGGAAAACATCCCGATACTAAGGAAATAAGCGGGCGGGAGGAGTACCTGCAATGTTCTTTCTATATTATTTAGTCATAGGCTATATTATATGGCCCTCAATCTCAAGCATTAATTAATTATGAATTCTCTGAATCAAATTTCAATACGCAAAATGTAAAACACTTGCATTTAGCTTTTACACGTTGAGCTTTTTTAAAAAAAAATATATATAGAAAAAAATGATACATGTACTTGTAAATTGTTTACAGTGTTTCTTAAGTCTTACAGTCCAGGTGTTAGAATAAATTTGATTTTTAAGATTAATGCATTTCACAATTTATTAGCAAGCAAAACAAGGCGAGTGCATGAGATTTTTTAAAAATACATAACAACCCAACAATAATGATAATGATGATAATAAAATAAAATTTTGAAAAACCCTGGGAAAATACATGTAATTAAATTTAACCTGTCTTTAGTGATGAGGATTGATTCCACCCTGAAAAGTATACACATATTTTTGCCCCGGCTTTGATTTGTAGTCATGATGCAATACGCATGTTCCCCTGAGTTTCAAATAACTTGAGCACATACAACCCCTCAAGTTTCCTGCTAAGCAATTTTTGTTCATGATAACTTTCATTCTGCAAGCCTCACTTTTACGCTTAATTACACTTGAAATATAAATTATTGCTTTCATTTAGTATTGTATTTAATTAGTCCTAAGACATTACATATAATCACACCTGCATTCAGACTGAAATTTTAAAATTATAAAACATGTACGAGGTTTACGTACAAAAGCATGCACTTTGTATTAATCTACTTGATTCGTACAGACTTGAAGTTATTTGCATAGAATAAAACGGGAAACAACGTAACGTTGCCTTTGTGTCGTAGCTGATGTCATAATCAAATGTGCACAAATCGACCGCTCGAATCGTTGAAATTGTGTACCAAAATGGATGACAAAAGCAAACCCTCTACCTACCTTAAATTCTTTGTGGGAGTGTAAATCGTTGTTTCTACCCTTGCAGGAGAGTATGAAGTCTGACAGTGAAGTGGTGAAGGTCACCACGGTTCCTTTCCTGTTAGAGCTGGCCTCCAGATCAGACATGCTTCTACAGGTCCTCAGCACCGACCTCATCAAATCACGTAAGACTGCTGAAGGCTATAGGGATTAAAATTGGGATAATGGCTTAATTTATATCATACTTAAAAAGTTTTTTGTTTTTAATTTTCTTTTATGTATTTTCTTTCAGTAAACCCCGAATTGTTAAACAAGTTGCATGTGAACTTTGAACCTTGGAGAAGAAGAAATGCCCCAGAATATTTAAGGTAATAGAAAATGATTGTCCCAGGTTACAGGCAAGCATCTACTGTTTGTGAATTTGTGATAATAGTGCTTTGTAAATTCTGAGATATATCAGTTTTTTGACTCATATAAATTCAATATGCTCTTGAAACCTTAAAGTCTAATTATGCCCCTCTTCGAAGAAGGGAGGGCATATTGCTTTGCTGCTGTCTGTCGGTCATTCGGTCTGTTGGTCCACTTAGTTTCCATTCATTTTCTTCACAACAGTTGCACATACTGAAATGAAATTTGGTTTACAGATGTATCAGATGAATATCTAGATCAGGTTCTGTTTTGGGTACGATCGCGCCATTTTTGACAGAGTTATGCCACTTCGACATAGAAAAATTCCAATTATTTGCAGTTTCTGTTCATTTTCTTTGCAGAAGTTGCACATACTGAAATGAAATTTAGCATATAAATATATCAGATGAATGTCTAGGTCAAGTTCTGTTTTGGGTACGATCGCGCCATTTTTGACAGAGTTATGCCCTTTTGGACTTAGAAAAATTCCAATTTTGGGGGAAGAGGGGCATTAGTGTTTTACAAACATCTCTTGTTTTTAAAGCCTAATATAGACTTTAAATTACAGGTAAGCTTCTAAAGGTTATATCAGATGAGTGAAATTTAGCAATCTGAAATCTTGAAACTTAATGTGTACATGTGCATGGATGTACATGTACTCACAATATATTTTGTATCTAATGAACAGTTTGATCAATCTGGTGGTGCAGTTAATAAAGAAGATTGACTTTACAACATTAGAAGTCCTGGAATTTCTACTGGGCATAGCGTCACCAGGTAATGATGTTAGAATTTGATAACTAAAAAACCCTTAAATTTGTCCTCAGTTAATCTGTTGTTTTGGGTTAATCTAAGTACTGTATACAGGGTTATTTTCGCCCTTTTGAACTTGTGAACAATTTTGCCCCGTTTTAAATTTGCCCAGTCATAGTTCTGTTTAAGAAATTATTAGGTGTAATTTGAATTCGCCCCATTTTAAATTCGCCCAATCAAGGAGAGGGCGAAAGGGGCGAAAATAAAACGGGGGCGAAAATTTCCCTGTATACAGTATACCCCAATACACATAGTAGTAATACACAACAGAGATATACCTGACAGGTACTCTGTAAGTACCTAGAGTTTACTTGTATATGTATAAAAGTTTACATCAAAAGGAAATTGATTTTCAGACAACACAAACAACTCACCATGTCCTGAAGTTCAAGATGTGGGAGCTATCATTCTTGTGAGTATAAAAGGCATTAAATAAAAAGAGATTAAAAATAAGTTTATTAACCATAAAAAACTGTTCTACTAAGAAAAATATGAATTTGACATTTATTCCAGAATCGGCTGATTTTTGAGCTTCAGAGATCAGTCTTTCACAAGCGGAGGAATGCGTCTATTGATGTCCCGTTCTTATCCTCATTGGTCGATCAGTCAACAAACATACTGCGGCTACTGCTGGACAGTAAGGGAGCCAGGTATACACAGTGTATTACAGGTGTTTTACATGTAGATGTGTCATGAAATACAAACTCGCCAAAATATATATTATTTTCTTGGATATCTAGATTTTTAGTACAGACTGTATAGTTGTTTAAAATCTTTATTGTATAGTTTAATTTATGTGTTTGAAGTAATGGATTATAAAATATCAATTACCCAAGTAAGACTTAATTTCTGGCATACATATTGTGGGTTGCAACCAGAAAGTAAGAGATATTGGGAATATTTATTCTGGAGTTCAGTTATGATATTTGTAGAGGGGACTGGTTATTGAGGATAGTGGCTTACATTGGTTTGTACAGTGGTGAAGACTTAACCAGTGATTTGATGGTTTACATATTGTGTAATGCTACATCACACACCCAGGTTTGTTCTTAAGACAAGAGTGTAATTGAGCTCAAATGATCAGAATGCCCACATTTTGAATTTATGATACTAGTATAAGGTTATGATATTTCTTATATGAAGTTTGTGATTTTTCAGTTGTGCCGCTTTGTACAGCTACAGAGCATTGTGGAGGTGAAGCTGGGAGATATTTTGCCTGTAGTCGTCCAGAAGGTGACCGATAAACTGAGGTCTTACAAAATCCCCCAGCCTAATGTCATACTGAGTAACATACTGGCCATCGTAGAGTGGGAGAAGGCAACCAAGTCTGTCACTGAAAGGTCAGTGTATCTCAGAACTTATGTTGTTGAGTGCAGATGCATCAAATAACATGACATAAATCCGAGTTTTTGTAAAACACTAATACTGTAAATCACTTTTATTCGCGAGAACTTTATTTCCGCGTAATAACGCAGGACAGTGTGCTCGCGAAAATTTAATTCTCGCGTATATTAACATTCCTTAAGATTATATAGAGCAATAACCACAATTCGTGAAAATTTTGTCTAGCTAATCAAGAGTCAATGACTAAATCACGAAAATTTAGTGATTGACAGTACTCCAACCATTTATATTTTAGGTCCACTTTGTTATTCTGCATAAAAAAGCAATGGGAAGCTTTTCTGCCTTTGTTAACCAATGATGACCTTCACCTTGTCCTAGAGACAGTCAAGGTCATCAATACTTTGGAAATCCCCACCAATATTTCAAGTGCTAATGCACTCAGACTGTGTTCAACTTTACTCCATTTCTTCTTCAGATCATTAGAAGTTGAAGGTCTGTAACTTTTACATAATGTTTACTGTCTGAAAAATTTATGACATATTTTGTATCTGAAAATTAGCAATGGTAAAATATTTCTGACATCTATGTGCTAGATAGATTGAGATGCTTACAGTACCTAATCTTTCAAATTATATGTATTGTTTTGTATTTCAGACACAAAGGTGTCCTCAGCCATGTTCCATGCTTGCCGGGAGTGTCTGAAATTCCTTTGTAAAGAGACTTTTATCCAGTGTATAGCTCTTAGATTTCTCATTGAAAGTTTGTTCATAAAGGTAAGTTTGTCATAAATAAACATGTACCTTAACCACACTGCTTTTTACATGATCAAACAATATATTAAAACAAAATCTATCAATTTATTGTTTGATTTGAAGGACATTGCCATATTATTCGGTGCAAAGCGAGATCTTCCAATATCAAAATTTGAAAAAGAGAAGAAGAATTTCCAGTCTCTTTACGATGCTAACAGAAAGCAAGGATTATCTACAGCCCTCCACAGATCGCAGTCCACTGTATTTCATGCAGGGGTCATAGGTCAAGGGTTAAGGCCATCAGCATCAGGTCCTGTCCTCCCAAAGGTATGATTTTACTTTTAAAAAATCTTGTAAAGGCATTTATTAATTACTAAAGTTAATGTTAGCTCATCTTAGTGTAGGTCACTTTATTGATGGGGCTAGGGCTGCAAAGGGGATAAAATTTTAACCAAGAGATAAACCAAGAACAATACTTTTAAATCTCAATAACTGCAGAGCTGCTACTACACATACACATAATGGAGTAACTGTAGAAGTACTTTTTTCCACGGGGTCATAAGTCCGCGGAATCTCAATTTCTGTTTAATCCGCAGGTAGAAAATTCCGCGGATTTCCTAGACTGTCACTATTTGCCTTACATTTATATTAAGTACGCTTGGACAAATTTCCACGGAAAATTTGTGACCTGGTACATAGCGTAAATTAATACCACGCGGATAAAAGTACTTCTACAGTATCCTCATGCTAAACTTTATTAGAACAAACAGATCACCAACACTTCGTATGAATGCACATGTAAATTTATTTTGGTTTACCGGTTTCGACCAGAGACGGTCGTCATCAGAACTGATGATTCTGATGACGACCGTCTCTGGTCGAAACCGGTAAACCAAAATAAATTTACATGTGCATTCATACGAAGTGTTGGTGATCTGTTTGTTCTAATAAAGTTTACTACTTTTGATCCAGACCCTATTGAATACCACGTGGTATCCACTCGTAAGAATCTTCCGCAATTTTAACATTAGGGTGTTGGTCTCCAGCTTTAATTTTGTTTTGTATGAATTTAGTTTTAGGAATTCTTGTATGTAAGGAAAACTTAAAAATCTTCCATTGTACAGTAGGGTCATTTATAAATGTAGATGTACAGTGTATTTATATGCTTGCATACCCTTGTTGTGTAGACTTGAAATTTGCTCAAATCATGGTTCATTTCTTGATCAAGGAGACTACAGTTTGTGAATATTGATGTCAAGAATTATACAAAGTATTACATGAATTTTAATTGCTGAAAACATTTGAGAGGTAGGGAAATTTGACTTGGTGAGCATTATTCTAATAAGCAAATTTTCCCTCTCTGTTTTATACAGGTTCATACTGACAGAAATAAGCAGTGTCTGATGAGTATTTTGAGATGTTGCTCTCATCAGACGAGCCACACAGAGGAGATGACTTCCCCGACTGTGGAGGGGGCGATGGAGGTGGACGAACCCCTAACGGCACCCCCTAAAGGCTGGCTAGTGTCGGGGGACCTGAGTCGGATGATCGGGAGTCTGGTAACGGAACTAATCACCCCAGATGTTCTGTATAACAACCGATTCTGGCCGGAGGAGGAATCCATACAGATGACTGTAGAGAGGTACAGTTAAATAGTTATTATTAAAAATTAATACTCTGAAGGTATTTGTCGGAGAGGCAAGGGGAATTTTTAAATACCGTATAACGGGTAATTTTTACTGCTGTAAATTTTTACGAATTTCTGTTGAAATAGAGTGATTTTATTTTTTACGCGTTAAATTTTTACGAATTGAGCATGTCCGTATAAATTAAAATCATCAGAGGTGAAGTTCCAGATCAATGTTTTAGCGTTTTAAAAGCATTAACATACATCTACATGTTTTAAATGTCTGGACAACCGGATGTAAAATAAAAACGAAATTGTTCCCGTGATAACAAGTGTCGATTCTTTAAGTGATATGTTTATTCAATTAAGTACCTCTATATATCATATGCCCTGAATTTATTCCTTTGTCAATTTATACAAATGTTCACGCATCATTATTGTTGCGCACCACATGCCCGTCTTCATTTTAATGAAAACAAAGAGAGACAACTCAAGCCATCATGATTAAGTTGACAGAATTACAGGGGACATGGATTATGATGCATTAAAATGTTGAAGTTTTTACTGGAAGCAAATAAAAAGAAGAAAGGGTCAAAGTCTTGAAAAACGGATATAATTTGAAGAATAGTCTGTAATAATTAAGCCATTATCAGAAATTATGCGTTCCTTAAGAGGAACCAGGTAATTGACGGTGTTTGTATAATTTGTGCATTAATTAAGACTTACTTGTTTGATCCTAATCGATAATCAATCAAAAAGTTATCCCAAATACCAACGAGTGTCAGTACTAATTCTATAGCCTTCAGGTACTTAGCTAAATATCAATGATAACATTGAAATACTCTCATAATACAATGTTCAAAATTAAGGCGAGGTGTTTTTTACTTCTGTGAAATTTTACGTGTTTAAATTTTATGGCTTTATAAAACTCGTAAAAATTAGTTAAAATTAGCAGCACGTAAAAAATACCTGTTTTTCGGTAGAAATTTTATAATGTAAATTTGCTACTTTATTTTATTAAAATTAAAAGAAACAAGCCTTTTACTGTTGGCACTGCAGGATATGATTAAGAGTTTACTTGCTTGATGTCTACAGCCTAAATTAGAAAAGAACCATAGATAAGAAGGTGTATATGAAATCAAAATTTTAAGTTGAAAAAAATTGTTTTGTATACTAAAAGTTGTTTTTTTTTTGAATGAATCAATTAGCTAAGTTCATTTTGCTTTTGTTTGTTGTAGGGATTTACAAATCTACAAAACAATGGAAGACAATCCAGTATTGTGGCAAATCCTTGATCTTTATGCTTCAAGTAAGTACCAAAAAATCTCCATAAGTTCATATACTACAAAAAAGGTTAAGGCTTTGGGTAGTGTTATAAGGATATAAAACTGTTGAGATCAGATTACAGAAGAGTTAATGACTGATTTTTGTTCAGGTCCCCTGACCATGTGTCGGTGCTCCCCTGTACTGAAGTCTCTGACAGCTTCCCTAATGATCCACTTTGAATCCTCGAGAGAGAAGACAGCCAGAAATACACCTAAACAGCTGGAGGCGGCAAGTCACCTCATCAGATACCTGGGAAAGGTACAGGCTCATTGATCTTGACATGAACGCTGTTTTGTTTTTTTGTTTTTTGAAAAAAAAATGCAAGTTGAGAAAACAGCTTTATTATTCTGTACACTAAAGGAAGATGGCGCAAGTTTTAAATGCAACTTTACCCATAGAATATTATAATCCAAGCAAGTAGAGCAACAATCACATCAGGGACTTTATTTTCTACGTTGATGTTTCTTGTTTGATATTTATTTTGATGTCTCCAGAATGATTTGAAAATTTCACAAAATATAAACTGATAGATTGCAGTGCATAAAATGTGATTTTTCTTTGTGATAGAGTTGTCTCCTCCCAGCTCCACTGAAGTATGTATCTGAATTGTTCTACCGTGCTACCTCCTATGAAGTTTACTTACTCTTGTTGTCTGTTTGGAAATATATGAAGGTAAGAATTATACTTTAAACTGAAATATCAAGTACCAACTATTTTTTTAAAAACTGGCTAATATGACAGGGGGGATAACTCTATACTTGTGACATTCAATGATGTTAAGATGTTCACTGTATGTATTTAACCTTTTTATGAAACTGTTGGTTATAACTTTTTTGTAGGAGTTTCCTCCCACTGAGGATCCAGATGAAGTCAACACAAGAGGTAAACTTAGCTTATAATTACGTATTATCATGTTATATTAATAAACAGCTACACTTAAACTGTATTATTTACCGGGTAATACAAAGTGCTGTTGCCAGAGAAATGTTTACCAATTTGCTTCCTCTTTTAGGTAACAAGTTTTTTTATTCAATTTTCAGGATGTGAGCCGAGACATGTCGAGACAATCAAGTCTATTATGCATAATAACATTGATACCATGGGGACCTACTATGGACGCTTTTTCTCAATGTTTTCTACATCAGATTAATAAAATTAAATACACATTTCAGCATTTGAGTTGCACGATGCTTGTAAGCCACACATCAGTACTAAATGAAAGAGAAGGAGTGGTTTTTTGCCACCTTTCACCTAAATACATGTGGGAATATGGTACACTGTATGCATTATCTCATAGACGATTTGTAAATACGACACATACATATACCGTATCAGTGGAAATTTTAGCAAGACACAAATTTAGCGATTTCTATCTAAAAACTGGTATTTGATTCTTAGCGAGAAATAATTTTAGCGATTTTAGAATATAAACTAAAGAAGCTATTACAAATAATACACAATTAATTTTTAGCGATATTCAATTTTAGCTATGTCAGCACTCTCGCTAATAATGCCAAAATTAAATCCTCGCTAAAATTTCTACGTATATGGTAGTTAAAGTACTTTGCTGAAATTTTCCAAAAAAATTACGACCAGGTACATGGTGAAAATTAATCCCACTCTACAGAAGCACAGACATAATTATGAAGTACCAAGAACAAACTAGAAAGTAACGTCTTTCAATATGGTCCGGTAATATCCAATAGGACTGTTGGTATGTATTAGATATTTCTGGCTTAATGGTCTTCATCAATAGATCACCGATGTGAAAAGGAAACTGCTCTATATCTTTTCTAGACTTATGATTCATTGAGCCACAGTACACTCTACACAATATACTGGTATGTGCATGTATATGGAAGTGCCAGTAAAAAATGTCAACATAAATGTATGATTGACAAATACATGTACTTCTGTGTAGAGCTCTACTTTTATTGGGAGTCATGTTCAAGAAGCTCCTTTTAAATACCACATTTTTTCTCAGACTGACAGCTTTACTGTGCACTTGGTTTAGAAAAATAACCATAATTTTTACGAACTTTTATTAGATAAATAATCAACAAATAGATTTTCTATATATAATATTATATAATATCTTAAAAAAGCAAATTAGGCTTAGGCCTCGACTACACAATCAATTAACGCTAAGCATGTCTAGTTCAGAATACCACTGCCACATTTTAGTCTATTATAATGTCACAAAACAAATACACAAAACATTTTATTTAGTACATGCAAAACATAACAATAATCACAACAAAATGAGGTATGAATATTTGTTAAAGAATAAATAACAAACTGCAGAAAATGAGATAATACCAAGACAGCAATTCTACCATTTGCAATGCTGTGCATTCCCTGCTTCAATATTAATACTGGAAAAAGTATAAATAAATAAAAGTAAAAGTAGTATATGAATGCTCAATATTAAAAGTTATCACAGACTTTATCTTACATATTTTTTAACATATGTATTTTATTTTTGTTCTACATAACAATCTTGCTGGTAAGATATAAAGCTATTTTGGTTGCTGTAAACCAACTACCGTTATTATTCGTGATATTTCAGATTGGTATGCATCTGTGACTACTGATTTTCGTGACTGAAACAACATTCTACATACATAAACAGGTTAATAATTCGTTTGCTAGTAAAAGGTTACAAACACAGATATATCTCGCTAGCGAATAAAAGTTAGTTTACAGTATGTTCAAGCATTTAGGAAAAAAGTCCTTTCACTGGCTTTCAGTCAAAAAACAAATATACACATGTACCTGGCACTAAGAAAGCATAATCAAGGCACACAATTTTATAAATATGGTAAATGGTACTCTATTATAACACAGAAGCTCCTGTCAGTAAGTTCAAGAAAGTAAGAAAGACAGAGAAGTTAAGTGTCAGATCTCTCTCTTCCAGTTCTACATTACACCACTCTACTTTGCTGTCAATATTTCAGTTGATTATAACAGTTCTCAGTTTCTGCCACAGAATCAAACCATCAGTTCACGTCCTGTATCAGTTGATGATCAACCCATGCTATGCTAGTATCATGTCCAGTCAGTCAGAAATCACTAAAATAAAGCCATCTACTGACCTAACACTAACGTCTGTTCATGCAAATCATTAATCCTACACACAGTTTCACTGGATTCTAATTTTAGCTCTGGATTTCTATTGGTCCGGCTTTGTTCACCAGGAATTCCCTGTAGTTTGGGGTCACAAGGTCTGAGCTCTTGATGCACTGGGTCAGGGCATAATCACAACTCAGTTTCTCCTCATCTGTTTTCAAATAAAAAAAATTATTGTTTTCACTGAGAATTTTAACAATCCAGTATACTGTGGTTTCATCAATATTCGTTGAGCACCAATTTTCGTGGATTTCGTTGTTGAGCAGATCCACGAATTCCAATGTTCATTGAAATACGAAATATGACATTCATTTGTATAAGCAATGCTTTTGTCCACGAAATTACGTATCCTCGAAAACGTCTGTTTTATAAAATCCACGAAAATTGATGCCAACGAAAATTGATGAAACCACGGTAATTAAATTATCAAAATAACTTGTTTTTTTTTGGATGGGGGGGAGGGGGACTTACCTTTGGCTATCCACTCCTGCTGAGCAATATACATGACAGCTGGTACACAGTACTGGGCCACCCCTAGCTTGTTTGTTTCTGTAGAGTTCATCATCCACACAGGTAACATCAGGTGTTCATAATGCTACAGAAAGCAAAAAATTCCCATGTCACTTTATGCATAATTTGCTGAGAGTAAAAGCTTTTACGAAAAAATTTATCAGCTTCCTTTTCATCATGCAATAACTAATTGGCAACTGCTGTGATAATATATGCCTTTTCAAGTCTAGAACAAAATACATGTAGAGTCAAAGATCCTGTACCTTAGGATAGCCTATGAATTGGTCCAGAAGTTCTAGTTCCTGTGGAGTTATCTGATAAATACACCCCTCTGTAGAGCAGAATGGATTGAACTCGATATTGGGAAAAGCACCAGCTTCTAAATCAGATCCTAACAAGAAAGTTTCATATTGAAAAATCATTTATAACATGTGTACTGTCTTCTAAAAAATTCATAAAAATGTCTTTAAATAAACATATCAAAGCATATTATCCTGAGTAAAATGTTGAATACTGTATGGAACCATATAATGCTGCTAACTAAAATGCTATAGCCTTTATCCCCCTTCTACATGACCAACTGACAAGACATCAAATCTATATAGCCTCTCCATTGAATCTCCTGACCAGATATAAATTTCATATTGCTGGTATGTTTTTATGTGAATTTACAAGGGACTCCAAAACTGATGTCACATAGGCATCAAAAGACAAGCTATAGTTTAGATTGTTTTGCTTAACTAAAAGATAATTCATTGTAAAAAAAAAAACATAAACAGGAGTAATATAGCAATAAATGGAGTACTTGAAAATATAAATATTTATCTTATAAAACCTTTGCACAAAGTGGTGGTGAAAGTCAGTAAAAGCAAACAGACGGTCACCAAAATTTTTTACTGCAAGTAATTCCAAGGTGTTAAAATTTAAAGATATCTCAAAAAGTTCCAATCGTGATGGTTTTAATTTCAAGCTGCAAGAAATTGATTCAAATTTTGTATAAGCATTGAAATGATTTTAAAAATTAATAATAGCATTCACGATGGGTTCAATTTCATGGAAAAATGATAAATCGCGAACATAGCGAAATTAAAACCATCGTGATTATTTGCCAATCTACAGAATGTCCTTAACCTCCAATTACATGGGCATATAAAGTTACATAAAATGCATACATTTATAAGAGACTTACCTTTCTTGTTGAAGACTAAATTAAAACCAAACAGCAATCCCCAAAATCTGTTTTTAACATTCCTCTGTATGTAAGTAGAGATTCTGAAATAAAAAAGACATTTTAATTCTAAGTAATAAATAGTATTCTTTACAGTTATAATTTTAACTTGTATAGATGTATACATTATATGTATAATATTGAATACCTTGAGGGATTCATATCTGCACCATAAGCAAAGTAGTAGATATAGCCCTCTGGGGGACGGGCATTGACAGTGAAGCACAGGGGAGCAAATGGGGCAACTTGAGGGGGATTTTCTTTCCTCTTGATTCTGAAAATATATTTTCACTGTTGATGAAGAAGAATGAAAAGGATTTTCTGAGTTAAAAACACATAAGCACTTTGATACCAAACTTGACTTCAAATCTCATTACATGAATACATACTTTGACTTCTGAATTTCTTTAGGATTAGCAATGACTTCCAAGTCTGCTGTTTCATTCCTGTAAAAAAAAGAGTCTAACTTAGTACTTGTGATCTGTACTCTGTAGCTCAATTCTCAGAAACAAGATTGATTTATATAATGCTATATGACACTTACTGCTGCTTCTTCTCTGGAAAATTTCCACAGGTCTGCAAAAGATTTAGCAACAGATAAGAACACTTTCTACAAGTGTATGTTTCTATGATGGCAAACTTCATACATTTTCATGTACTGTTTACTAAGATTATCTTACCTGTAAGACATCAGGCAGCTCATCACAGACCAGCTCCAGCAGAGTTTTGTCCTCGGTCCTCTCCGACTCCATCTGTCCTATATCACTGTTCTCCTCCATCTGAAGGTTCAGGCGAGGGACAGAGTTCTCTCCCTTCTGACTTACATCACTAGATGCTCTGCTGTAGCCACTGTCTGCGATAGAAATGTCAGATTGTGTGTGTTTCAAACAATTATCTTCCAATGAAGATAGATCATTATTTTGGTTTCTTTCAAAATGGAAGCTGTTCCTTCTGCTTTCCGGCTTTCTGTGTTCCCTTCTCTCTCTCCATGCTCCACCACTTCTAGGTCTTGATGCTGGTTTTCTTGCTGAAGTTAAGGCTTCACTTATGATGCCACAGTTTTCACTAACCTCCATGCACTTGATGCGATAAACATCCAATAAGGAGGAGTAATCACTCATGTCTTCGTTGACACTTTCCTGTTCGTTTTCTGTGGGTAGACATATCAAATCCATGTTGCCTTCCTCCACATGTCTTTCATCATCACTGTTGTCATCTATAGAAATCCTGTCCACATTTTCAAACTTCCTCCTCTCCTCAATGTCCTCTTTCAGAGAATTCAGTTCTGCCTCGATCTCCTCAAAAGTTAAGGTTCTTTCCTCCTTTAAGTCCACGGAAACTCCATTCTCCCCTTCCCTTTCCACAAACACAGACTGTCTCGGGGGCTTCTCTCCTTCAAAATACACTTTAGATTTCCTTGCTGTAAGTGTTTCTGTAGAACTATGAGAATCTCTTGATACAGTTCTTGACTTTCGAGTTTGCTGGTTAGCTGAAGATGGTCGGATAAGCTTGTTGTTTTTATCTGTTTTAGACTTGACAAAGCTTGAAGTCTGACTCCGGGTTGGACTTCGGGATGGACTTCTGGACGGACTTGGAGATCGACTGCGGTGTGGACTCTCCGGACCCACAAGATGATGAATGCTTCCTCCATGAATCACAGTTTGTATGTTCAACACACTTGGTGTTGATCTTTCATGACTAGAGAGTAATGTGTAAGGTGTACTAGCACTAGATTTCTTTGACTGTTCACTACAAGTTGCTAGGAGCTTTGTTGTCTCAATTTTTAATTCCTCGTCTGTAGATTTTGCTGTTTGAGGATCCACATTATTTTGTTTCCCATAATTCTCTTTGTTCTCATCACTTCTCTTCTCACTCTTGTCTTCACTGGTACCACTCACTTTGCTGGTTCCCTTCTCACTGTTATTTGGCTTTGACCCTTGACCTCCCTGTCCATTTGGGTCTTCATCACTGTCCTTCTTTTTAGTGTCATCTAAATCATTTGTTTTACATGTATTCTTTCCTTTCTGTTCTTTCTCCTTTTTGTCCTGGTTTTTAACAGTGACCTCCACTTCCATGATATTCTCCTCCTGAGTGTTGTCTTTGACAGCTTTCTCCGGATGGACAACATCAGAAAAGCGGACAAATTTAGACTTATCCTCCATGTTTTCTGGTCTTTCTGGTTCCTCAAACGTCGTCAACAGTGTGTTGTCTGGCTCAAGTCGCCGGGAGGCATTATCATTAAAGTTAGAACTAGAATCTCCTTTCTTCAAGAAGTTTTCTCTTGTACTTGTTGACTGCAGCTCTGTCAGGTTTCTAGGGGTTGGTGTTGGCTGTACTATAATAAAGAAATTGAAACACCAATTAATTAAATCTGCGTAATTTAAATTTCTGTATAATGCATTAAAAAAGAAGGAATTATTGCGATAGGAAAAGGCTATATACATGTAGACAAATCAATATAACTTAACAATATAAGATCTAGACATGCTCTTTACATTAGCATATGAATTCATGAGTGCAGTTTGCTTTAAAGGACATTATTTACTTACGCAATCCATCCACCACTTTGTAAGTCGTTGCCATGGAAGCTGGAGGAGCTGCTGGCATATGGACATCAGATTCTACAGGTGACAATCTACATGATAAATATAAAAAAACAAGTTACACAGACATGAACTCGTACTACAATGAGGTAATGCCCCAAGCCTCCTCTTTATACAGTACTGACCTGCTGGTGTCTGGTGGGGTCTCCTCGTCGTCTTTGAGTTCACGATTCTCGTCGATGCTGGAGGCTGCGGAGGTTCTGTGAATGGACTCCACCGTACGAGGTCTGTCGTACAGGAACTCGTGAACATTCGGAATTCTCTGGACTAACTCCCTTCTACGGGCCAAAGTACGGTTAGGTGGAGCTGCGTAACTTCTTGTTTCTGAAATGTTATCAAAGTAACTCTTTGACATACGATAATACTATGTCAATAACAATGTAGTTCATTATTTGAAGTTTCAATAGTTTACAAAGATAAATTCAATGAGAAATTTGACAAACCTGATAGAATTCCTCTGCAGTTTTTAACAGATGGTCCATCTATAACCACAGGTTTTAAAGGTTTTAACCTAAAATACAAAAAAGGAGTTAAAAATAAAATAAATTTGCTCTGAAACATATCTTCTTCATTCCAAACCACTGTTTTGTTTGAATTTTGTCTAAAAAGGTCAAATGTTCAAAGTAATTTTCCTATGATGAAATTTCATAATGAAATTAGTTAAGGAGGAATGCCACACCAACTTTTTAGCTCTTCTGAGCCAAAGGCTCAAAGAGCTAATGCTATGGCCATTTGTGCGGTGTGCGTTAACTTTTTAGAAAATGGGCCATAACTCAAGAACGCCTTGGCCAATCAGTGTCACATTTGTCACAGGGTATCCTTGGCCCAAGGGCTACCATTTGTACTAAAATAAGGGTTGCGACCCTTAAACAATGGGAGATAATCAGGAAAACAAAACCAAAAGTACTGGTTGCTAAAAAATCTTCTTCTCCAGAACCACCAGGCAGATTTTCACCAAACTTACATAAAAGGATCAGGATATGTTGAAGATTAAAAATTGTTCACGGCATGACCCTGGGGCAAAGGGCGTGGTCTCAAGGTCACTTCAAAGTTGACCTAAATTTACAATTGATAAAAACGTTTATATTTTGCTTACTGTAAGGACTAGGATCATCAAATCTTGTAATTTGATGCATCTTAAGACTTCACATCATGTTATATCAAAAGTAGGTCACAGTGACCTACTTTTTTAATTTTGCGGGCATTTGTTTTCAAATTGATTTGAAGGCATATTTTGGACACTTTAAGGCCTATGATCATCAAACTTTGTCAGTTGATGCATCTTGGGTCCTTGAACAAAATCAACTTAAAAGTAGGTCACCTTGACCTACTTTTTGAACCTTATGACTTATCCTTTTTAAAACATTTAATCCCATTATTGCAGACACTGAGAGGCTTAGAATCATCAAATCTTGTAAATTGCGACATCTTGGGACCTTAAAACATATTTATGAAAAAGTAGGTCACTGTGACCTACTTTTTGAATTTTGCAGGCATATGTTTTCATATTGTTTAAAAGGCATATTTTGATTACCTTCAGACCTACGATCATCAAACTTGGTCAGCAGATGCATCTTGGGACTTTAAAAAATGTTGACTAAAAATGTAGGTCACGGTGACCAACCTTTGACATTTTATGGCTTTATTTAAGTATCTTCGGTATTTATTGGCTAAGAATCATGAAACTTTGTGAGTTGATGCATCTTGGGTTTTCGGAGAGTGACGACCAAAAAGTAGGTCATGGTGACCTACTTTTGACATTTTATAGCTTTATTTAAGTATCTTAGGTATTTATAAGCTTAGAATCATCAAACATTGTGAGTTGATGCATCTTGGGTTTTCAGAGAGTGACGAACAAAAAGTAGTCATGGTGACCTACTTTTGACATTTTATAGCTTTATCTAAGCATCTTAGGTATTATTATTTGGAGAGTGATGACCAAAAAGTAGGTCACGGTGACCTACTTTTGACATTTTTTGGCTTTATTTACGGATCTCTGGTACTTATTGGCTTAGAATCATCAAACTTTGTCAGTTGATGCATCTTGGGTTTTCAGAGAATGTCAACCAAAAAGTAGGTCATGGTGACCTACTTTTGAATATCTCAGGTACCGGTACTTATTGGCTGAGAATCATCAAACTTTGTCAGCTAATGTATTTTGGGCTTTAGAAAATCAATTACTAAAAATTAGGTCACATTGACCTACATTTAACATTTTAATGCTATAATTAAGTATCTCCAGTACTTATTGGCTTGGAATAATCAAACTTTGTCAGTTGATGCATTTTTGTTTTTCCAAGAATGTAGATGAAAAAGTAGGTCAAGGTGACTTACTTTTGAATATCTCACATACTTATTGGCTTAGAATCTTCAATCTTTGTCTATTAATGCATCTTGAGTCCTCAGAAAACTTCAATCTTAAAGTAGGTCATTGTGACCTACTTATGGTTTTTTTTTTATAGCTTTATTAAAATATTTTCAGTTATAATTGGCTAAGAATCATAAAACTTTGTCAGTTGATGCAACTTGGCTCTTAGAATACTTAGGGTTAGAGGCTTCAAATAGAAGTGATAGGTTGTACAATTTATCAGAAGAGCGATTCAAGGCCCTTGGGCCTCTTGTTATTTTATAGATCTCTGAGTCAACCTTTTTAAATAACGGTTTAAGCATTGAAAGGCCGACATTAGGTCTCATTTATTTTATATGTATTTTTTTGTATTTTTTCAAAGAAAATGAAAAAAATCATTTACATCCAAATTAGATGCTTTGCTGTAAAAATTTTTGCTGTAAATGAATGCATCACATGAATACCTAATAAAATATGTAAAGAGAAGCTGTAAAGATATTAAAAATTTTAAAATATTTATAATTTGTGAATATTTTTTATGCTTGTGGTTAAAATCTTCTTAAAACCAGTCACAACTGGGGAGAACATGTTCATTAATCATATTTATAAAAGAAATTGAAACGAAATGGCCAAATTTTAGAGAAATCAATTTTTTTAAATTTTGGCCAATCCCAATCAAAATTAAACCGACCCTAACCATAATTGTACAATTATTGGAAACAAATTACATTTTCCCAAGAACACTAGTCTGATTAGGTGTAATAAGGGTTAAAACATTATTGAACTTGACAATAAAATAGATTTCTTCATTGTAAATACATGAAGAGGCAATAAATTAGCATTTTATTCATTTTGTGTTAATTTTGATCGGGATCAGTTTAATTTTGATCAGGTTAGGTCCAAATTTTAATAAAAAAATTAATTTCTCTAAAATTTCTCAATTTCGATTCAATTTCTTTTTAAAATATGATTGACAAACATGTTGTTCACAGTTGTGACTAGTTTTATTGTGTTTTTAACCGTAGGTTTAAGAAATATTCACAAAAAATGCGTTTTATTTTCATAAATTTTTTTTTATAAAAAAAATTAAAAAGTCTTACCAGCCTTTCTTTACATATTTTATTAGATATTTATATGATGCATTCATTTACAGCAAACTTTTAACTAGAAAACAACTTACTTGGATATAAATAATTTTTTCACTTTCTTTGAAAAAATACAAAAAAATTCATTTAAAATAATTAAGAGCTAATATCATCGACCTTTCAATGCTGAAACCGTTGTTTAAAAAGGTTGACTCAGAGATCTATAAAATAAAAAGTTGGTGTGGCATTCCACCTTAAACTGTAATTTCTTAATTTCAAGGAAACATTTTTTTTTTAAATTCAAATTAACAAATTTAATATCAAAAGATACCTGGGAGTGAGTGAAATTCTTTAGATTCAATGTACATATTGTTTGATTTTGAAGATCCAATTATTATTTTCATAAAATGTTCATGTCCTTGGGAGAATTTTTAATCAATATCTAATTTACTCCTGTGTCTTCTTGATCAGTTTGAGAAGATTAAAACTAAATCTAACCATTTAATTTTTGTAGCCTTCCTATTTAAACCTCTGTGGGATTATCAGTGATTATAACATTAACCGCACTTGAATTATATTTGATGGCCTTGAGTAGAGTAATCCTTCTAGGTAAATCTGTACACCTCACTTTCTTAACTATAAATGATCAATGGTGGTTACCCATTTTGAGTAAAACATGTAGGCAGATTTTTCAACAGGTGCATAAAGACCACAACCAGAAACTGACAACATTTACTGTGGCATATTGCACATAAACTAGCTGCTGAGTGAATAAAAACATAGGAACAAACCCTAATTGCGGGCCTTAAATAAAATTGCCTGCAAATTTAAATTCAAATATAGTCAAAATTGTACATATCACATGAGTACAATTCTTTTCCCAAGTGAAATTTGAGATCTGTGCAAAACAAAACAAATTTGACCACAGCAAGGTGTTTCTTTACCATATGTATTCACCAATGGGATAGATGGATCTGAAAATCAGGAGGGGAAGTAACTCTTATCAGACATGTGTAGTACATTTTATATAAACACTTCGTAGTTATATATTCAGTGAATGACATTAAAAATTAAGGAAATCAAATGAATGGTACGTGTTGATGATTTTAGGAATATAAAGTAACATTGAATGCCATGATGGAAGTCACATGAGAAAAAAAGGGATAAATTATACAATGTTAATCAACAAATATCCTGGCTAAATTGTACAAGAGACCCAAGGGCCACAGCGCTCACCTGAGCACAATGGCTAGGAAAAAGCACATATCAGATCAGAACTGAAGGTGGGGGGGGGGGGGGGGGGGGGGGGGGGGGGGGGGCTTTAATTTTAACCCCCCAGAGGGTCATGATTTGAACAAACTAGAATCTACACTACCTGAGGATATTTGTATATAAATATCACTAATCATGGCTTTGAAGTACTTGAAAAGAAGATTTTAAAAGGTTTCCCTATATATTCCTATGAAAAACTTTGGTTGGCCGTTTTGGACCCATCCTAGCCCCGGGGGGTCATGATTTGTACACACTTGAATCTACACTTCCTGAGGATGATTCCACATGAGTTTCATCTTTCCTGGCCCAGTGTTTCTTGAGAAGAAGATTTTTAAAGATTTTTCCTAATATTTCCTATGTATAATTTAGATCTGCCATTTTTGCCCCACCCTATCCCGGGGCTCATGATTTGAACAAAGAGCTAAAGCCACGAACTATCAATATGTGCCTTTAATTTTAGACAAAATTTAAGTTTGAAATCACAAAGCCTATCATATGTCATTTTGTAAAGCACAATGTCATGGTACCCTACATATAATTTTTTGGCACACAGGCCACCGTCCTTAGCACATGCGCAGAGACAAATATACCTATGTAGTTAAAAACTGCTTAAAAACACCGATTTTACGGCAGTTATTCCGAAATTTGAATTTGGCCACACTCAAGTACCCTTTCCAAACTTTGCATGCATAAAAATATAACATATATGCACCTTTATGCAAAATATCTTAGAGGTACTCGCGTGTGGCCAATATGAATTTTACATTTTTTTAACGTTGAGCTTTCAGAAATTGAAGCAAGGTCCTCCATTTTAATAGTAATTATAAGTTCATCATATGCGTAAATACCCTAAATTATTCATTAGTATATCAGATTTATTCTTGATAATTATTTAATCCCCAATTTATCAATAATTTTTAAATAGAATTTCTTAAATTGCCATTTAATATGTGTTCTTATATATAAAATTTAAAATTACGCTCTTTTCTTTTATGCTTACGTACATGATACAATGATGACGTCATAATATGACCGTGAGGCCTACTGAATCTGAGCAAAAATACTTTGAAGAAGTTTGTCAAAATAATTTTATAATTAGAAAAAAAGTGTTGAGAATTGATTTGTGTCGAGTGTCCAATTTGTTGCCAGCACTAGATGTTGAACGTAATACGGTAACCTTGTTTCAAATCTTTTTATTAACATAAAAAGCCTAATCCGAAGTTGATATCTAAAATTCATGCAACTCTATGACTGTTTATTCTAGGATACGTAAAAGAGTAAATAGTTTGATTTGTTTATACTCACTGATATTTCAAATGAAGAAATATATGGCATTTATGAATATTATGCATTCAAGATTACAGTAAATGTTAGATAGCTAACATTATTTCAAAACTCAAAGCTCTTAAACGCTTGCTCTTTCTCTCTCTCTCTCTCTCTCTCTCTCCGTAGCTTTTCCCTTCTTTATTAGCCTATTACGATGTCTTAGAATTTTTTATTTGGACATCTAATTTACAAGATCAACTTACATATTTGACGATGTCCTTTATGAAGTGTAAGAACCATTTCATGAATACTAAAAGTATTATACAATTTTGAAAAGAGCTTATTTATAGAGGCAGTTTTTACGTTACTAGTATTTTAATTTTGTGCAGAAGGAGGAGTGGGAGGGCACACCTTTAAAAAATGATACAACGCAGAATTTTTTCCCGATCGAAAAAAAGAAAGAAAAATCTACTGGTAATCTAATAACTCTGAAACCGAATAACTCCGGATGATCTATCCGCACACGTATACATTATAGAAGTACGTCTCGTAACTACTATAGAAACTGGTCAAATGTGTCCGAAATTCTGTAACATCTGAATGCATTTTGAGGTAAATACCGAGATTACCCGATTAAAATAAAAAGGTGTGATATATGTCCGAAATTCTGTAACATCTGAATGCATTTTGAGTTAAATACCGAGATTACCTGATTAAAATAAAAAGGTGTCAAATGTGTCCGAAATTCTGTAACATCTGAATGCATTTTGTGGGAAAAACCGGGGTTTATATCCGAAAAAAATAAAAAAGGTGTCAGACTCACGGTTTGCACATATATAATGAATAAAAATAAACATTGATTTTGAACCCTTATTTACTTTTAGTGGTAATTTTTAATCACATCTAGGTGATCAGACATAAATGGATCGGACAGATTTAAGAAACGGGATGACTGAATTATCTATAGATAGAAGAAAATCTCTGCGAAAGTGATGTGAAAGTGTTACTTGGGGATGACAATTATTAAAAATAAGTGATAAAAAAATAAGCTTTCATTTTCACTACATTTTATATACATACCACCTATATATGTTTACAATGAACGCAAATTGATATATTTTTGTCACTTAAGATGCCCCTTCACTATGATTGGTAGTTAGGTTGGTTTCGCTTCAAATATAAAAAAAAACTGTGGCAATTAGGTAGTGATTTTCATGGATAAAGGAGCAGGAAGAGAAAAAAAAACGGCGATGAAATAAATCTAAAATATAATTCGTCCCATTCCCGGGTAGTACTATGTGCATGGCGATTTTAAATATTTTTTATATACACACAGGAATGTGATATTGGAGACAAGCAACAATTCTTTGCTTATTAAAATACTTGATTTTTTTTCTTTTTTACAATAAACATAGGCGCAGATTTGTTTTAATGCAGTACACAAAAATATAATTTAAGATGAAAGGATTAAAACGCATGTCTTACGCCCCCCCCCCCCC